>JACEIK010001463.1:269208-281830 GCA_018107945.1 Datura stramonium | reverse complement strand
CTCACCATCCCCCAACACTCGTCATTTTATTTGCACCATCCTCATCTTCATAATTATTTTTTAAATACATACAAATATTTTTAAAATAATATTTTTTTAATTACATACTAAATATAAAAAAAATACATAAAAAATAACTTATTTTAAAAAAAAATATTTTTAATAAAAATATTTTCCTTCGTATCGAACACGTTCTATATTTAGATGTAACTCCAGTGGACTGAAACTTTAGAAGAAAAAAACAGTGTCTTTTGTCGTTTTTAATCTACTTTATTTTTTTCTATCCAAATAAAGTGAAGAACAATGAATCTAGTCCTTATAGAAATAATAAAAATTGTTAAAAGTCTACATCTCTACTAATTAAACAATTGTTAAAAAGGGTAAAAAGTAACCAAACATGTAAAATAAACGTACGGTATTAAATTGCTAATTAAGAAAAAAAAAACAAAAAAAAGGTTAACTTTAATATATTTCATGTTAAACGTGATCCATTGGTAAAAAGAAACTTTTGGAAATTAGAGCTAAAAAGAAACACTAATAATGGTGGACAATTAAAGTTAGCTATAAAACCTAATAACCTTTGTGTCTATATAAAACAAAAATGTGAATTTAACAGTAAATAGATGTAGGGATATAAAATGTGAATCTAAATGCATTTCTTAATATTAAAATATTATATTAGAATTTGAATATTAAATAATTAAAATTATCTTTAAACATAAAAAAAAAACTAAACCAAATCAAACCGATAGTTTTTATTTAATTTTATATAAAAAAATTAAAAAAATTAAATTAATCTAATATATATTAACAACATATTTTAAGAAAATTAAATGGTATGGCTAGCGGTTGGGGTTGTAGGTACTAATTAGGGGTGGTGTTGCGAGTAGCTAGTGGTATTGTGATAATGTTCGTGATGATAGTTGGATGTAATTGGATGATAGTGATAGTAAATAATAGTAGTTATGTCACGCCCATGCAGAAGTGTGGCCCGTGGCGCAGTGCCTAGAAGAATGCGGACTACTAGCGCGGACAGGCTTAGGCCTGTCCCAGTGCACGACTAGCTCTATCTCGAGGTTCACGGAAACAAAGAGCTATATAACGGTTGTAAACACAACCTCAAGCCAACTGAGCTATAGCCACCTGCAACATCAACGTAACGGAAACATTCAATACCAAAAGAGCCTGTCTTGAAACAAGGCCGCCCATCTTGTCTAGTCATCTAGACTGTCAGGGAATGCGAAAAGCTACATGACCCAGGGCCCAAGAGGTCACCACTCTTGTCAAGCTCACGGCCTTGCGGCCAACATAAACGAAATGCTAACGGCTACCTATAACAAGCGCATGGCGCCGCACGGCCAGAAGCTCCAGTAGCCACGAGGGAGATAAATGAGCAATCACCCAAGCCTACATGGGCAACAATAGAAATGATCGGGACGGGGCCCAGGCACACCCATCTTTTGTACATCGAAAGAGCTACCTTATACGGGAATCGGACTACGGATGACGGGAGGCGATGACTCATAATTTTGTTTGGAATCACGAGGATCGCCTCGCCGTCTATGAGTACCCTGAGCCCAGTAATGCGGCGCCGCTGGCGTCGTGCGCGTGCGAGTATGCAAGCTGGCGAAATAATACAGCGAAAACAGTGATATAGATGGCATAACTAGCAATTACGCATAGCCGGGAGATAGCGAATACGAAGGCGATATGGGCGAATCGAGAGCTGCTGTGCGATAAGGCGAGAGCGTACTGTGAAGCCTTGGCTTGACTTCTTTGTCAGTAGCTAGTATATAGCACGCTAAATGAACATACAAGTAGCAGGCACATACCAACCACTATAAAGTGGGATGACGTCGGCTTGGCTTGAGCAATCTATATACCACTGCGGTCAAAATAAGCCAAAAATAAGTCACTCGCTCATACGCTCACTTTAGGAGCTCCTAAACCCACTGGGTCTCATTTCCGACCGTAGCCTCAGATTATAAGTAATCGTGTGCAGTGGGAGGACTGCGCCACGATGTCTCACACGAGATAGGGTTTGGGTCCACAAACGCTCCAGCGAGGGCTACAGAAAACGAGAGGCGTACTGTTCCTGGAACAACTCAGCGGGGAAGAGGCACTCTGTCTGGAGACGTACCACACAGACACATGCATCAGCGGGTTGTCGGTAACATGTCTTGTCCAGGACTGATATGGGGAAAGCTTCATCCACGTCTTCGTCCAGTTTGGGGACGGCATACCACACTCTTGGAGTAGCGTCGCCACACTTGCAGCTCGGTGGACGACACGATTAAGTACGAGGCGGTGAGGATGCTCAAATAAGGGGCCACTGTGCCGTGATGCCCGACAAATAAATATCACATATAAATAAAGCGTATTTTAGCCCCAGAAAAAGGCCTCCCAATCGGTTGCTTGTGCGATTTGTTTACTGTCTTATACTAATTCTTTATTGATTATGCGATTGAAATCTTTCTTTAGCTGTTGTCTAATGCAGCGCCGGGGATCTTATGCATGCAGGCAGCTGTCATGGCAAATATCTTATACGTGAATGGTGATGCATGCAGCCATAAAGGCGTACGAATGGCTGGTACGTAGCCATAGCTCTTGCTGTGTCTATCTGATTTTACTTTACTAAGAACTTCATTACGATGATACGTATCTTTTATTCTAACAACATGTTTGCTAATCTTTAATGGAGGCTTTCTGTTGGGCTTATCAAAAACACCAATGGATCGATGGATCATAAATTGATTCATCATGAACACTCAATACTCAACATTCAACTCAGAGAACTCAATTACGGAGTTTACTATAGTTCCTGGCTTAAAGCTTACTAACTTTGCGAAGAAACTACTTCCGCATGCAGCAACCTCGAGTTATCTAGGCATCGGACCGAGGCTGGTGGAACACTCGACTATTTCTCCCAGCTGCGTTCATATACCCCGTCAATTGAAATCTTAAATACAACACTATTCGAAGGACGCGTCCTTTCGATATATTTATAGCCTAAACTTAGGCTTATCGTGATCGAAAACTTGTTATTTTGAAGCGGAAGGTTGAAGTATTCACTTTACGGCTAGGAGCACATAGACACTAGTTTGGAGCAATTCTGCCTTAGTCCCGGTAGCTCGGCGATTCGTGGCGTCATTTGTAGCTCAAATCAGTAGGAATGCTCCCTGTTGCTAAATGCCTCATTTTTGAGATTAATTTAAGGTTTAGACTACGTTTGTAGTATGTCGATCAAAAATTATCAATATCTCTCTACCCTCTTTTTGTTTTTCACGACTTAACTGGAAGTTATTTGATTAAAAAGAATTAAGCCAAAGTTGGGGGCATATATATAATGGACACTAAATCGCATTCGGGAATGCAATTTATAAATCGCATTTGCCCTCTGGCAAACAGCGACTGTCAGATCTTTCCGGGCCTTTTTCTAGCATGTATGGCTTTCAAATACTCTTAACTTGACACGCGAATAGGCCATCTATGTATCGAGAATTTACGGGGTGTAACAAGTTAAAAATATATAGTGGTATTTGATGATGATGGTGATTGTCGATAGTGATTAATGATAATTAATTGAGATGATTTTAAATAGTGGTTAATAGTGACAACGACTAATTGTAGTGATTAGCGACAATGATAATCATGGATCGCGAGGATGGTGATTGTGAATGGCAAAAATAGTGATAGTTGATAATGATCGATAACAACGATTATAACGATGAACTAATAGAATTAATTAATGAACTAAATTCTTGAACATGTGAACATCTTAATGATATTGAAATATTTTCAAATAATCTTGAAAATAGAAAGTACATGGTCAACATTGGTAGGTTAATAATATTAATCCCTTGGAATCTAAGCAACATTTCAACTTTGTGCTTATCTTAATAATATTTTTAATTTATAATTAATTTTAAATTTCAAATATTTGAATTTAATAATTTTTTGTAACTTGAGCAAAAATAATGTAATTTTTTTTTTTAATGGTTAACTTGAAATATTTTATTTGAAGTACAGTGTATTTGAATATCGTAATTAAGAGTTGATTAATTGAGTTTTAATATAAGATTTATTTAGGAATTGCTCTAAATTTTTATTTTAGTTGAATTCTACATCACAATTGTATTTTATTTTAAAAAATTTATCTTGATAAATAAGGTTTTCTTTACAGAAACGGACTCTATCATAATTATTTGATAGAAAAGTTTTAGACTTTTATAACACAATAGCCACGGTGTTAATTAAACACACAAGTGTCTTGTTTATGGAAAATTATTCTCTAAATATTTTTAAAATTAAAAAACAAAAAAAACCAAAATAAATAAAAAATTTGTAATTATTAACTTTTGCTGTGTAGCCACTCTTATTTCGTCACGACAAAGATAATAATTAGTAATGAAAAGGAATATATTTTATATTTGATCCCATTGGGAGAAATATAGGTGTTTTTCTAATTATATTGTTCTTCAAGTCAATCGCAAATTTATGATAATTTAATCACTTAATTATTGATAGATTTTAATTTTTAATTACTGTAATATTTGACTTAATATTTAATTCTTACAACAAATATTGACGGAGCGAAATTAAGATATTGAATAATTGATAAATAAATTTGAAAAACAATTAAAGTAAAAAAGACAGAAAAAACATATGGTGAGAATAATTTATAACCCCACCTCTCCGCCTATGTAATAATTTTTATATTATTATATAATATTATTTTTATTAAAATATTATTTTAAATAGGATAAAAGATTAATAGACAGTAGTGTGTTATCTTGTGGTCCGTCATTCTGTGGTTGTAATATTACTCCGGTAGTTTTTTATCTCTAAAATAATATTTTATTTGTTTTTTTAATTGAATTTGTTATTCTTTTAAGATTTAAAATGTAAAATTAAAAATATTTTTAATTTTTTTAATTTTTTGTTTTTTTATAAAATAAATATTTAAAATATTAATTCATAATATAAAAAAAAATATTTATTATTTTAATAGCGGAGGGAGAAATTTGGCAGGTTTTAAAGTAAAATTGAGATTTCACCTTTGAAAACATGAATATCTCCAAATATACTTACTTTCACTATTTTCATTCTAAACGTGAATTGTATTAATTACTTCTCCTTTTATGACATTTATTATGGATTAACAATAATAATAATAATAATATATAATAATAATAAATAAATAAGTAAAAGTCAAGACTACTCCGTTCGTTTCTCTCTATAAAACAGCATTATCAAGCTTTCACCACCTTCAACTTCAACGAGATTCCTTCGTCTCTCGTCCTCTTCTTCCAAAAAAACTTACCCACCCTCCTCTCCCCTCCCCATTCCTATGGCTTGTTCGATAGACCGGCTGGCTCCGTTCCTCGGGCCCAACACCACCGATGCCGTAGCCGCACCACTTACATCTGTGACCAGTTTACCGGTGTATCGAACAAATTAATAGATACCGGCTATGCAATCGACTCAACTTATCTCCTCTTCTCCGCTTACCTTGTTTTCTCCATGCAGCTCGGCTTCGCGATGCTTACGCGGAGCTCTGTCCGCGCGAAGAACACCATGAACATCATGCTCGCAACGTCTCGATGCCGCCGCCGGTGGACTTTTCTATTATCTGTTCAGGTTCGCTTTTGCTTGGGGTGGACCGTCAAATGCATCGGCCGTCATTTCTTTGGGCTCAAAGAAGTCCCTTCTAATTCATTTTTGATTACAGTAATTTTCTCTATCAATGGGCTTTTGCTATCGCCGCCGCCGGTATCACCAGCGGGTCAATAGCAGAGAGGACTCAATTTGTGGCTTATTTGATATATTCCTCTTTTCTAACGGGCTTTGTTTACCCAGTCGTTTCTCATTGGTTTTGGTCCCCAGATGGGTGGGCAAGCCTATTATTCAGATCTATTATTTGGATCTGGCGTCATTGATTTCGCCGGGTCGGGTGTGGTTCATATGGTTGGTGGAATTGCTGGGTTTTATGGGGCTTTAATTGAAGGTCCGGGGATCAGGCAGTTCGAATCATACGGGTCAGGCTGTCTCGCTCCGTGGGCATAGCGCATCGCTTGTGGTGTTGGGTACCTTTTTGCTGTGGTTTGGGTGGTACGGGTTTAACCCGGGTTCATTCAATAAGATTCTAGTTACTTATAATGGGGAAAGCGGAGGTATTATGGTCAATGGGCGCCGTGGGCCGTACCGCAGTGACCACCACGTTAACGGTTGCACCGCAGCCCTAACTACTCTTTTCGGTAAGAGGATCCTTTCTGGTCATTGGAACGTGACCGACGTGTGTAACGGTCTTCCTAGAGGCGGATTCGCAGCAATCACGGCTGGATGCTCTGTGGTCACGTCCGTGGGCCGCAATCATCTGCGGCTTCGTGGCTGCGTTAGTTTTAATCGGTTGTAACATGTTAGCGGAGAAGTTCAAATACGATGACCCGCTTGAAGCCGCGCAACTCCACGGTGGTTGTGGTGCATGGGGAATAATTTTCACTGCCTTATTTGCCAGGGGGGATTATGTGGATCAAGTCTACCCAGGTAACCCAGGTCGGCCTCTGGATTGTTCATGGGTGGTGGTGGAAAACTGCTGGGGGCACACATAATCAGATTCTCGTAATATTCGGGTGGGTCAGTGCTACAATGGGTGCACTTTTCTTCCCATCCTTCATAAACCAAGCTTCTTCGCATCTCTTCCGAGGATGAGATGGCGGGTGTGGATCTGACCCTACATGGTGGATTTGCTTATTACCATGAAGACGATCCCAAGCTAGGAATGCAAATGAGAAGAGTTGAACCAACAAGCTCAAATTAGAAAAAAAAATTTATATTATATTTTAATTTTCTTCTTAATATTTCTTTTTAGAAGATAATGTGAAATATGCAGTCATCTTTATATATTATATTTACTCTAACCATTTTGTGGAACAAATCAAGCTTGACTTGTTTTTGATTATTTTTTTTTATATTTATTATCTTAAAAAATAACAAAAAAAAGGAAAAAAGATGGAGAATGTGAAAAAGAGATAAAAAAGTATGAGACATAAGTTGGTTGGGGGGTTGGGGGAGGAAGATTCAAAGGGAATCTCCTAAGGTTAAGGGGTGACCAAACACTTTTTGTGTGAAGGAGAGAGAATCTTGTGACTGCCAAAAAGATTGGAAGAGAAGTGCAAGTGGGTTTCTGTTGAATATAAATATAAATGCAACTTTTTTTGTCAATATGTAGGTACCCATGACACCATTATTGGGCGTTATAAAGACTTTGTCCTTTTCATGTTTTCTTTTGACAATGAGCGGTATATATGGAAGTTTCGTTGAAGCAAATATACAGTAATCACAATTTAAATTATTAATATCTATAATTATATATTTGTACGATATAAATAGAGTTAGGAGAAGAACAAGCTAAAAGGTTAATGCTAATTGATACTCGGCGTCTTATTTTAATTCTTGAGATATATTAAAAATATTATTTAATTTAAGAATAGTTGATCGTATTTTGATTATATGTCTTTATCTTGGAAATTAAATTACAAGAATGTGAAAGAACCTTATTGTATGTTTTTCAAAAAATTTAATAGGGTTATATTAGTAAAATTATCATCTATTAATTTTTTTAAGCAATGGAATGTAATCTTGCTCCTTATCAAATTAAAATGAAGCGGAAGGAGTATTTATTATGAATGAAATCTTTAATAACTAGAGTTATAGTTAAGATATCGGAATAGTTCAAATCATTTTATCTAAGATAGTGTTTTTGTGTTTGAAAGTTTATGAAGTATGTATAAATAATTTATTCATAATTTAATAAATTGTTATTTTTTTTTAAATTGTGAATCCATAAACTCAAAATTAAGAATTTATTTTTATTTATTCATAACTCAACAAGGTTTGTCAGTAATTTGTTCGCCAATGCGGAAGTAGATGGTGCATTAAGCCTAAAGGCGGATCTATCATGAAAGTGCAGTTTTACGTGAGCTTAATAATTTTTATTTATATCTTGAATTATATATATATAAAAAAATTAAAAAAATTATTAAATATTTAATTATTTGTTTTTTTTAATATAAAATTTGTAATGATTATTTAATTTTAAAAATCACTTAAATTTTTGTAACAATTAGTATTCGAATTTGATTTTTCATGATTTGCAATTCAATTTTATTGATGGATAAGTCATATTTTTAGGTGCTAAATTAAATTTAGTCATGCTAATTTAACCGATGATTGATATTGCAGTATAATTAATAAATTTTATAATATACAAATTTAAATTTAATTAAATTTTAATAAATAAAGTAAGTAAAAAAAATAAAAAAAATAAAAAGCCAATTTGCTTTGTGGTCCTATTGTGACCAAATCTAAGAAACAACCAAAAGAAAAATCTTGTGGTTCTGTGCAAGAGTATACTTATCACTTTCAATTATTTAACATTCTACCTAATTAACTAATGAAATGTAGATTTGGTTTAAAATGATGACCTTCTATGGGGAAAAAAATTGTAAAAAATCGAGATTGTTATTTTGATCATTACTAAATTAATATCTATTTGATTTAGTGTTTCGTAATGTTTTATGTTACGTATAATATTACCGACAATCAAATTCTAATAACCTTTTCGACCGATCATTCATTCAATTCATTTACTTGTGCTTAGATGCAGCGACCATATCGAGCCCAAGTCACATCGCGCACGCACAAGGCCAAACACAAGTGTTGGATCAATGCAACCAATTAGCTTTTGTGTTATAGGGTGCACAATAAAATACATTTTAACATTACGCCTAATATAAATTAATATGATTCGGCGAAAATAGAAGCTAGTATACTTTTGAAACATCTTCGAATATATAATTCAACATAAAATATTACGTCACGTAGTCATATTCAATATAATATTATATAATATTATGCTTAATCAAAAAAGATATTCTCTATAATATATGATCTTATATAAAAATAAATAATATTATATATATATATATATCATGTTATATATAATTTATTAAAATAAAATTTGTGTCATAAAATAGGTAAATTTAAAATATAAATTACGTGGCGTAAATATTTTCTTAGAATATCAGTGTGTATTTCTAATACTTTTACAATGGGTGGATGATAGTCCATAGCGGACTCTTTACAGGATAGGTACTTTGACCAACGACATTTCATCAGCCTTAGTTAACTCATTAGATTAATCTTAGCCATTCAACATCACTGATCCAACGGCTCATACCACAGCAGAAGATTCCCCATATTTTCTTTATTCCTTGTTTGGGTAATCAGACTTTTAAGTCCTCAAAACAAACAGAGCAATTTGCAGAACACAGTCTTACTAAATTAATATCTATTTGATTTAGTGTTTTATGCGTTTATGTTGCGTATAATATTTGTTCGCTGATAAATCAATTTTAATAAGCTTTTCAATCGATTATTCATTTAATTTCTTAAGTTTTGAAATTTTAGGTAAGTTAAAATTTTATCAAATTTAAAATAGAATTTTTTTACAAATGAGTTTAATTAATTTTTTTTCAAATTTTAAGGTTCTTTATAGTTTTTTCAGTGCTATTCTGTTCTAAACCTAACTCACATCTATAAAAAGGATATATTATTTTATTGAAGAAGGCATTTGAATGTGCGATAAAGCTTTAGGTATTGAAAGAGATCTAGCGTGAAATATTATGTTGCTCCCAATATCAAGCGTGTCGATCAAATACATTATATAAAGATGTCACGTAAATCTTGTATTTGAGAAATACCTAATGTGGCCCTTAAATCATGAATAAAATTTAGGAGAGCGAAATTAAGGAAATACGCATAATTATGGTTTGAATCTTGTGTTTTAAGAATGCGGCGACCTAGATTCGAGTCCAAGTAAACACAAGTGTTGGATCAATGCAACCAATTAGCTTTTGTACTATAGAGTGCACAATGAAATACATTTTCTTTATTCGTGCATTGTGTGTGTATTCAAAGTTAACAAATATACATGCAATATTAGTTTTTTACACGGGTTTGTCATTAACTATTAAAAGTAAAATAAAAATAATAATTAATTTTATTTTAAAATTTTAAAAAATAATGAACTTTTTAAAAAATTATATTTAAAAATCGCATTGATAATTCGAAACGAAAGGAGTATCACATTTGTTTACAGGGTTCTTGGGGAAAAAGGACTCTTAAGTCTGTGAAAATTGCATTTATTGATTACACATTAATGAATTCGTATCTTTACAGTTGAAACCTTTTGTGTGATAATTAAGTCTTCAAATTATTATTTACAAAATTAAATTGCCTATCCAAAGTCAGACTTGGAAATTCAATGCAACTTTGATATGTTGATGAAATTCAGAATTATGAAATATGGAGATATTATTTAATCGATAAATTAATATTTATAAATTTAGAGAGTGTTTCGAGATTCAATAAAGGTTAATTTTGATTATGTCGAAAATTATTGTATTTTATTAATTTATAAATATCGTCGGAAAATAATGTTGATAATGAAGTTGAAGGTGATACAATGCCATGGAGGAAGCACTTGTGCGTGAACTCTTCACAATTTTTTGGTACGAAGACATCACTTAGGAACTTTTTGGATGCAATCGGAAAACTCAGAGATGAGCTTCAACTAGGTTACATGTTTTAACAAAAACTAAAAAACATTAGAATCATATTTCACTAAATTGTCTTGGATATTTTGTAATTTAAAATTTATTAATTTATAATATTAATGGGACAATATATTTATATAGGGGTCTTCCGAAAATATATTATCCTTTTATCTTATCAAAACGGGTGATTTTCCATGGCTCAGCGGGATGCGAGAAAAATATTATCTCAAAGGAGTTTATTAATTTACCAAGTATTATTTTAGAAGGTTCTAATGTACTAATCTTCTTTATTAAATATTGGCTATATCGAGGTGTTTATAATTTTTAAGAACAATTATTACTACAGCCAAATCTCAAATTATCTTTTTTTTTTTCTCTTTAAAAGTAGTTGTCTCAAAATATTTGTCATTTAGAAGTCACAAAGACAAAATCAATTATTTCGCCGTTCTTTTCTTACATCTCTTATATTAAAAATAGATGTTCACTTTTACTTGTCTAGTTTGAAAAATCAAAACATAATTTATCTCTTAGTTTCTAATTTATCCTTATAGTTATATCCTAATATATTTTTTAAAGCATTGAATTTATTATAATCAAGGGGTGATATAATAAAATTGCTCGTTTATTTATTTTTCGTTAAGGGTGTCTTAGTATCAATCTTCCGGGCAATGCGAGATGGAGCCAAGAAAGGAGTAATTCTTTTTCTCTTTTTACTTTTAGTATATATAGTTTTTCTTGAAGAGTACAAAATACGTGTGTTATTACTTTTTAAAGTTGTATATTTAGTTTATCCGTATGTGCTTATTTGGATTTTCTACTTAGTTTTGTTGATACGTGCAATGTGACTTTGACAATTGCATACTCATTAATGGAGATGACCCATGAATTGAATAAATATTTAATAGAGAGAGATTATAGAATAGAAATAAATAAGGTTAAATTAAAGTCGTTAAAAATCTCTTCTAATTAATATTCCTTAAAAGACAGAAGTAAAACAAGGAAAAGATAGATAATTTGAGATAGAGGGAGTACTAAGAATAAAATGAAAAAAGATAATTACTTTTATCTAGAAAACTTCTAAAATAACAATTATTTTTAAAAATGCGATAAACTAATTTAAACGAAGAGAATATTGTATACTTTTGGAAATTTATAATATCATGCTTTCTATATCTATTACTATAATATATAAAATCTATATATTATCAATGTTCAAAATTTAAACTTGATAGATGGGAAACATTTTTTTTTTTGGGGGTGGGAGGGGGTGGGGGGTAGGTACATTTGCCAACCTTTATTTTTGACCTTTATTTTTGACTTTATTAGTTGTTGTTGAACATTACTTTTAAATTGTATATATATATAAAAAATTGTGTTTAACAAACTTTGTACTTGGCAGTACTAAACAACAGCAATACGTGAAGTAAGAACTTATGTCATCATTCATATAATATACCTACAATAAAATAAAATAAAAAATCAACAATCTTGTCAACCCCCCACCCCCCAAAAAAAAAAAAATTCGAAAAGAATTTACTCACACATAATATTTAAATCAATTAATGCATGACATGTGTGGTGATACTAATGACGATGAAGAACGTGTCAAAAAAAAAAGACTGACAATCTTCTAATTAAAAAAAAAATTATATATGATATCTTAAAAGAATTTTATATCAGAAATATGTACGTATATTATAAGCTTGAATTGAGTTAGAGAAATATCGTAATTAATAATATTTGTCTTTCGTTTTCAAATTTAAATTCATAAAGTTAAAATCATTAGAATATATTCTGCTAAATAAATAACAAATAATGAGTATAAAATATTGTCTTTGGTTGGTATACATTACTATCATTCAAGACTTTTATAATTTTGACGAAATGTTTTTGTTTGAATATTTCAATGATTTCATTCAGAAGCTTCTTTTAAAAAAAAAAAAAAAAACAATGAATAAAAAGAACTGTAACTATAAAGTATGGCTATCTATTAAAAAAAAAAA
>JACEIK010001463.1:247555-269137 GCA_018107945.1 Datura stramonium | reverse complement strand
ATATATTTAGTGTAATTATATATGTGGGAATTTAAAAAGGACAAAGTTTATAAAAGATCTTACTCTTATCTTGTGGAGGTAGAGAGACGGTTTATGAAAGACTCTCTGCTCAAGTATTTTAACTTGTCCGTGTAACTCAGTTTAGTACTTTAACTTTATGAGCGTTTATTTATCCCCTATTTTAATTAGAAGTGAATTAATAACAATAATTAAATAATACGATATATAATTGAAGCACATAAAATAAGAGTAACAAAAATCAAAGGACAGACAACTACGAAGAAAATGCTACTATACACTATTTGAAATAGAGTTTTTTTTCACCGCGAGTCAATGAAAATTTTGTGTTATAAAACATAATTTTTCCGCCTATTTTCCACCGAACCACCTCGCCGAGAAAACACATGATGGGAAACAGATTTTCACTGAAATAGTAGGAAGCTTCACGATTTTTTCATGTGAAAACACTATTACTTTTTGTTTTCTCTTTGATTCAATTAAAATTCTGGAATAATCGATTAACATTTTTCAGTAGGAAATTTCAATGAAAAAATAGTGATTTTATTGTAGTGATATTACTGGTATGAATAGAATGAGTCGGTGCATCAAATTACCTTCAAATCTATTCCGGAAAAAAAATAAAATAGCGCTTCATTATTTACCAGTCTTAAAAACTTATTATATCAAAATAGTTGGACTATTTTTCTTGAATTTGGATTTACTTGATGATTTTACAACTTGGATTTTTTTATATTGTTTCATAATTTATAAATTTGGAAGATAGAGACATTAATGTCATCATATTAATTCAGGTATGTCTATCACTATTTTTTATTTTAACTATGAAAATAATATATAAATATTTATCTTAATTAATTCAATAAAAAAAAATATGTTGACACTTCACTGTTCTTTAGAAAACTGAGGTCTTTTTCCAGCCAAACACAAAGGGTGGGTTTGGTATGAATATTTTAATGTTTGATTTGTCAAAAACTTTTAAAAGTATTTCTGAAATTAAGAGATTAATTTATTTAAAAAAATTAAAAAAATATTTCTGATGTATGTATTTTAATATTTTTAATTATATAGTGTAAAATTATAGCATAATGATGATTTACGAAGAAGAAGGAAAAACGTGCATGTTTATATATTGAATTATAGAGAATAATTGGAGAGTTATTTCAGCATAATTGTGATTCATGAAGAAGAAGAAAAAAAAATGTATAGATTTATTAAATGACCAAGTTTATTTAAAATTTATTATACAATTATTCATACTTATCATGATTAAGTGATCAACTTTAATTATGATTTGTTATGTAATTATTCATACTTATCAAATAAATTAGATAATTTTTTTTTTAAATTAGATAATTAAAAAGTGAGGTATGAGGCCCAACATATTTGGTACATTGGCCTGGATAACCCAATATATGCATTGGCCTGGAAGGCCCATTGACCAGGTAGGTTTTAATTGCATAAATAGGCACTTTTAACTTTTTAGGATCAGTTAAATTTTTATATAATGATTTTTACTATTTATTACCAAATAAAGTTCAAATAATAAAAATATATATTCTTTAATTTTTCATCCGGTGTTTCGTATCCGCGTTGGGGTTCGACTAATTCGAATTTACACGAAGCGCTTCCTACTTAAAGCGATTCCACACCCATAATTTGAACTCGAGATCTATGATTAAGGATAGAGGAGAAATTACTACTTTACTAAAATTTTTGATGGTATATAATAAGAATATTATAGTACAAGTTAGAGTATTTAAATTTTCAACTTTGCACACAAATAAACATTTTTGATAGTTAGAAAAAGATTATCTTGATGTGAATTAGATCTGAATTCAATAACTAATGTGATTGAAAAACTAGATAGAGTATTAAAAGAAATATGAAATTTAGTTATATTTGTCACGTCCCAATTCTGAGGAGGTGCAATTGGCATTCGGTGCCTATCTGACCGAGTAAACTTATTATATCTCAACTGTAATCATAACATTCAGGCCATTAAGACCACTGTCATAACCTGCTGGATAACAGAACACATATGGACTAGTAAGGTCGCAATAACAGAATAACAACAATAAGAAAAGGCAAGACGACGAGGCTGCAACACAACTAGCCGACAAGGCCATAAATCATACTATACAACCCACAACCGCATTCATAAAGCCTTTAAGATAGTACAATACTAAATGACCGGGACAAGACATCAGTCAACTTGTCATCTATGCATCACAACTTATGAACACCTAAACATCTACTCTAGGAAAAAAGGACCATACTAACTCGGTTGCTGAACTCAAGAGCTTCCATTACAGAGAGCAATTTAGGCCTCAATCGCGCCTACAACACGAATTCAGGGTCCCCAGTCAAAGGAACGTCAATACGAATGATATGTATCGATATGTAAGGCTGAAAATAATAGTCATGCAATAATAATCATATGCAATAATAATCATAAAGACAACTGAGTTAAGGGATGAAAGCATAAGAGGACATAGATAACCTAAAACTCTGAAACCTATAACCAATTGTAACTCACCCATGTATGTCAACGCATCAATACAGTCACATAAATGTCACAAAAAAAATCATGTATAAGCATAAGAGTGCTATGTTTGCGCACCCAACATGCGCACCTGGTGGTAGGCACCTCTACCTCACCAATAATATCGATTGGTGGTCTGATATAATATCTGTACTCGTATGCCTTCCGATATTCGAATCGAAAGTAATATATGCAATCATGTGTACTTATGCTGTGAGTGTATAATCATAACATCAAGTAATACTGTAACTCAAGGTGCCAGTCATGCCTCCCAAGATGGGGCGTGACAAAAAGTTCGACAATATATATAAATAATGTGAGAGAAAAACACTTATAATATGGTCAAAAATGAGAAGAGATCGGATGAGGAAACAAGCTCACAACACTTATAAACTTTATTCAAACTAAGCAGATAATCATCAATGACCTCTCACCGGTCTTCTAAATCCACAATAACCAACCAAATCATGTTCAGCTTATAAGCATTAATGATATTATAATCTAACTTTTGCTTCAACAAGAGCATAAGTATATGACTTAATATCACGTTAACAACCTCATAACATATAAATATTCGACAAATGATTGTGTTACGCTCGATTCAACAATAACAATTTCAACGTAAAGTTCGTGCTTGTTCAAAGAAAGAATTAGACTGTACATATCTTTTCCGCAATTTAAATTTTTCCGATAATCACCTCTAGCTTTAACTTGCAATTTCTTCAGCTTCCAACCCACATAAACATGTACATACAACTTCACCACCTTCCAAATCCAGCCAAGCAAGAACAACAAGATGCTTCAATTATTACAACTTCCTAAAGAGCGTAGAATTAGGAATTTCTTATACGGAAGAAGGTAGAAACACTTACCTGAGCATTTGAAGATGTCATATTAATGGAGGAACATTTTTCTAGAATTCCTACCTCTTTAGCATGCCCAAATCCGAGTTGATTTCGATGAAATAACTCCGCTAGATGTTCCTTACGACCTTAGAATCTTGAAACCAACTTGAATTGATATTTGAGTGGTGTTTGGATCTTGATTTCTAGTGAATTTCACATGAAAACTGAGGAAGAAAGGGGAAGGGACCAACTGGGAAGTATGCAGCGAATTACTATATGATCAAGTGAGTTTTTAGGCTGGGTATAAGGCATTCAAACTCGACCTAAAACTCGTGACCCATTTTTTTTCTGAGCAGTCTACGATAAAATTATCATAACTTTTTTACTTTGATGTCAGATTTGTGAGCTATTTGATGTTCAGAAAACTAGGCTCAAAGACTTTTGGTTTGATAAGTAGCAGGACTTCTAACTCATTATAGATCGGGAGATATACTCGTCCCAAATTAAACCACATATGAGACTTATTTAAAATACTTTCCATAGTTAAATCTGTGAACTAGATTTTTTTGTTACCAAATTTCCTTTAGTCTAAACTATAATTTAATTCTTTGATTACCTTTATATATCTATTTCATGATATGACCGCCCATTGGAAGTTTCATTCTCCTAACATCTCATCAACCTATAATGTAAAGCGGAAAAAAAATTCGACTGATATATCTTTAACTTAGCGGATTAGTTATTTTAAAATATGTGAGGTGTTACAATACTACTCCCTCTATTCCATTTTAATTGTTAGGATAAAATTTGCACACCTATTAAGAAAAAATTAACAGAGATGGTAATTTAACTAATGTAACCCTATTAATTTTTTGGAAGCATATAATAATAATTTTTTTTCACATTTTAAAATGACTTTAAGTACTAAGGTTAGAATTGGAAAGATATGGTTAATTATCTCTTGAATTTTGAAACTAACAAGTATTTTGAAACAACTATATTTAGTATATCTAGCAATTAAAATGAAACTGAGGGAGTAATATTTTATTTTTTAGCTAGTTAAATAAATATTCAAGGCCTTAAACAATATAAATATACATTTTTATAATTAATCTAAGTTGAAATAATATGATAAAACAAAATAAGAATCTAATCACCCTTTTCTCCCTATTAGTTAAAGAATATTAATTTTAGCCTTTTCCGAAAAAAAAAAAGGTAAAATATAAAAATTCTCCATCTTTTTCTTCATCGTCTTCAGCGGTGGAAGACTGAGAGAGAGAGGGGCTTCGAACACTCAATCAGCTATGGCGGCACTACAATACTTGGAATCGCTACGCAATGACCATCCAGAGCTTTCTGATTGGTACACCACGCTTGCAGATCTGTACCAGCGCAAGCTCTGGCACCAGCTCTCTCTCAAGCTCGAACAGTTCGTAGCTCTCGCTGTTTTTCAGGTACTTTATTTGAATATATCCCTATTTTATTCTTAATTTTTGTTGTTTTTAGGGGATTTTGTTTTTTTGGTTTAGGTTTGTGATAAATTAGGGGTTTTGCGTGATTTAGAGATATAGTGATTGATGATAAAGTTAGGGGTGTTTGGTTTAATAAGCTGAAAACCTTTGAAGGAGTTGGAAAGGAGGAATTTTGATGCTGAAGGGATGGAAAGCGTATTGAAAAAGAAAGGACTTTTTTGAGTTAGGGATTTGTAATTTCGACTTTTGTATTGGGAATAGGGGTTTATGGATATTCTAGGTTTTCAAAGGAGTTGAGAAGGCGGCATCTTGGGGCTAAGAGAAGTGAATTCTATGGAAGAACAGGAGAGCTTTAGTTGGAGATTTGTAACTCTGATTGTTATGCTTTTGGTGATGGTGTGTTAAACTCGAAATATAAGAGCTCTTGAATTAGCTTATTTATAAGAACCAATGAGAATGCTTGGGAATTTTATGTGTAGCTGTAGTTTTGTGTCTGTATTTCTATGTTGTTGCTGTAACATAATGACACAGAAACTAATTAACAGTTGAGTGTCATATACTTATCAGGAAAAAAACTTAGTTAATTGTATTTAGCTTATGTGTTTGTGTGCAATCCAATTCCTTAAACCTCTTCATAGCTAAAATTTGCATATTGGCAAGATGGAAATGATAAGCCCCATTGAGGGTGGAGAGCCACCCTCAATAACTAACTGGAATGTAATGATTTTGAACCATGGTTGAGATTGGAAGTTTTTAGATCTGTCACAGGATTTCTTATAAAAAGAAAGGGTATGTCACAGGAATTAATCTTCTATTTTAATGTCTATAGGAAAGAGAGATGGGATGTAGAAGTGAATTTGACATATGTTCCTTCTACAGCACACAAGTCAATGCTAGTGAAAGGGAAAAATACTACATTATCTTTTGTGTCTATACTCTTTTGAGTTTCTGTATTATCTAAAAGAAATCTATTAAAGACTACCTGTTTTTTTTAGATAAGGGCAACTGTATATTCACAAAAACTCATCATCCAAAATAATGACGAGAGGGTCACTTACAACCCACAGGGGCCAAGACAAACAAAAACCGTAGCAACTAGTCTATAGACTTTACATTTTCCCTATGAAATCAACAAAAACCTCTATATCCCCGACCATATCCTGTTTGCACGAAAAATACAGAAGACCAAGGCAGTTCATTTTGATTTTCTGGATGTTGTTGCTTTTGTATTCAAAACATCTTGTATTTCTTTCCTTCCATAAAATACTGATGTGTTGCCTGTGCATTCACTGGAGTGCCACTGGATCTGCCATAAGGAGGGCCCTGTTATTGAAGTTTGTTGACAAAAAAAAATATACAGTTCATCAAGTTTAAAATATCTGAATGATACTTGTCCAAACAGTTCTAATTTTTCTTCTGCAAATCTTATCAGTTTCACTTGTCCTTTGCACACGAGTTATTGAAGGATGGTTCTGTAAAATGTGTGGCATTAATTTCTCTGAGTAGGTGCATGCTCAGGGCTGTAGATGTTCTTGAATCTTGCAATGTAGTCATGGAAATATGTGTCCATATAGCATAGAGCATAGTAAATGTGGTGTTTTTATTCTGTTTCTCATTATCTAACTGCATGTTGTTAAATTGCATATGCTTGATTCTCAGTCACCAGAGTTACAGTAGTTGTCTTTAATATTGTTGTATACAAATCTAATGCCTTTCTTTTTGTTTCCTTATTTTGTTCTCAGGCTGGTGACACGCTGATACAGCTGTATCACAATTTCATCACTGATTTTGAGACAAAGATCAATCTTCTGAAGCTTGCACATTTTGCTGTAATCGTTTCTCGGCAATACTCGGAGAAAGAAGCTGCAATAGGTTACCTGGAAGGAGTAGTTGAGAAACTCCTAAATACTAAAGAGACACGCATAGAGGAGCCGATACTTTATATTAAGTTGCAGATTGCCCTATTTAAGCTTGAACAAGGGGATCAAAAAGAGTGCAAGAAGCTTTTAGAACAGGGGAATGCTACACTTGACAGCATGACTGATGTTGACCCCTCTGTTTATGCCAGCTACTATTGGGTTTCATCTCAGTACCATAAAACTCGGCAGGAGTTTGCAGAGTTTTACAAAAGTGCTCTCCTCTATCTTGCATACATTTCAGTGGATTCTCTTTCGGAGTCATTCAAGCTGGTATTTGCCATTTAATGTTCTGCCTTTTATCCAAAGAACGATTTTAAGAATTTCTTGGCTATGTCTAGCTGATCTTTGACCTCTATATTTGGTCTCCCTTGAGTTATACTCTTGGTATTATATCTCTTTGCACATAAGTCTTAACGTTGAATAAGGTCTAAAATGTGGCGTACTGTTGGCCTCATGGAGAAGGTTGATAAGAAATGTTGCTAGTAGATATCCGTGATAAAATTCGTACTTGTTAGAGTACATTTTCAGTTTTAATATATTTATGCTCCTTGCATTTTGTACTACTTGGTATTCAAGAGAGAAGTGAATCTTTAGAGAGGTGAATATTTAGCATAAAGTCTATATAAGCTGTTGATTATTTTTTAATTTGTATGCATTTCATGGTGACACATTATTTAGTATTGGAGAAATTGGTCCGAATAGATTTAACTGACATAGATTATTGATTAATTGATTGTGCACATATTGATCGTGCCACAGAGATAGCATACCCATTGTTGGCCAGAGCTTAATGGTCCCATAAGTCGGTGTTAACATGCATAGAATTAGTGCAGGAGCAAACCATGCTCATAGTTTCCTCCTTAATTGCATTATTTCCAGGATTGCTGAAGGATACATCACATATTTCTTTTGGTTATAGGGGAAGCAATTTATAGTTTGAGGGAAGTCGTGAATGGTCCTTGCTTTGAATTTATGATAAGTATTTTATGGATCTGAAGTTCCTAAAATACTGTTAGTCATTCGCGTTGTGCTTCTTGAATCTTTTCTATAAGTTGATTCTAATATCTGCAACACACATTAATCTGTCACTTCGGCAGTTGTTAAGCATTAAAATGCTGAGAAAGAAACTCATGCGTTATTTACGACTCTTTCAGGCCTTATTTTTTCAATCTTTTGGCTAGAATGTTGATTGTATACGTGACTGGAAACTCTTTCTGTAACTTCAATCTGTTAAAGAAAATGCATCTGAAAATTGTTGAGTGTCAATATATTTGAGTTTTTTAATACTATGTAATTGTTTCTTTTATTTTTGTTTAGGATTTGGCGTTTGATTTGTCCTTGTCAGCATTACTGGGAGACAACATATACAATTTTGGGGAGCTGCTTGCTCATCCAATTGTAAGTTCTTTATTTTCTTTTATATGGATAGATCAAAATCTTCTATTGAATGTCATTCGGTTGATGTCTGCATAGAAGAAATTTCCATGAAAGCCATCCATCTATTCATAAAACAGGGATGTTCCCTTACACCCAAAAATACAACTGAAACCAAAGTTTGGTTAAAATTTCAGCAGTGGTGTCTCTACTATTCTCATAAATTCTAGGTGGTAATACAATTTTCAGTTGTTTTCTTTGCTTCCAAAGCTTCCAGTAAAGCTTCTTTGCCGTGATGTGCCTAAGCTGCCCATTCTAGGAATTAGCATTGTTGTCTTCCTAGTTTGCTAGAATTTTGTATAGACATTTATCTATGTTGTCATTTTTGCTGGAATGAGATCTTGTTAGGACTACAGGAGCAAGCTTTTACTGTTGATGTGGTCCCACCAATTCTCTTCCATTTCAGGCTGTCCTTGACTTGGGTATTCACTGTCACTTGCTCTAATTGCTCAGCAATGTGACATTTTTCTAGTTCTCACTCCCGGCAGTTTCTTCTAAGGATGATGTTCCAGCAGTTCCGCTTATCATAAAAAGAAGAAGGATTTGAGCAGTTATGGAGCTTTTTTTTTTTTTTTCCGTATCAGACGCAACAGCTATATGATATGTATGAGAGAATACTTCTTTTTAGAGAAAGTTGGCCCAACCATCTGTCGTACCAGAAACATGTGTTCTCCATTTCCTAGTGTGTAGGTTTCTCTTGTACTGGTTTTATCCCATAACTTCCTCATGAACTTCCACAGACCCATTCCAAAAGGATAGGTATTTGCTTGTTTACACCATCTAATCCGTTTTCCATGCTTAGCATCTGCCACCCTTTTCCAGAGTGTATCATCTTCACAGTTGTATCTTCACCACCATTTCAGCAGCAGGCTTTGGTTGTGTAGTTAAAGGTCTTTCATATCTAGGCCACCCATTTGATTTGGTTTAATGAGTTCTTCCTGTTTGGCAAGGTTGTATTTATGTTGACTCTTGAGCTTCCAAAAGGAAATTTGTCAGTCTTCCTTATCCAAACATTTTGCTACTCTGGAAGGTAGCAGGAATAAAAATATTAGACATGTGGGATGCTGTCTAGGAATGTGTTGNCCAAAAAAAAATAAAAATTTGTATTGCCTTTTTTACATTTTGATACATTTATTTTCCTGTTGAAATTTTCAAGTACCCCCTGCCAATCTTTTGATTAAAAAAAAATTACTCCCTGCCGCTCTTTTCACATACAACGAGTTTTCCATGAGCTCTTGATTAGTCAATGCATGACTGGGTATGCAGAATTTTATCCATCTCACCAAAGGGCAGTTTTGGTGAAAAAAAAGTATCAAGAAGATCTCCTAAAGAAACTGAATATAAAGTATCTACAGTGTAGCCATAGCACAAAGCTATCTGAAATCTCATAAACTTCAGTTTTGACCATCAAATAGGCTTCAGAAGTGGAATTGATCTGGATTATATTAGAGAGCCATAGATCTTATGTTTTTTTTTTTGGCAACATTGTTATGTAGGTTTCATTTAAAATGACTTGATCCTAATTCTTTTTACAGATAAAGAGTTTGGTAGGGACACAGGTTGAATGGCTGTATTATATTCTTGAAGCATTCAACACTGGTGATTTAGTTCGCTATCAAGAATTGTGCCGTGTCCATCAAGCTGCTTTAAGTGCTCAACCAGCATTGTTGCAGAACGAGAAAAAGCTTCTCGAGAAGATCAACATTCTGTGCTTGATGGAAATCATCTTCAGGTATTATGGCAATTTTGCATATAGTGATACCTCCATAATTTATTTTTGTTGAACTGTAACTTAGGAGAATTCATTTGCATGCAGTCGTCCAGCAGAGGATAGAACTATTCCATTGAGTGCCATTGCTGAGCGCACTAAGCTTAGCGTGGAAGATGTAGAGTATCTCCTAATGAAGAGCCTTTCTGTAAGTGCATTCTTGTTTGCTTAATTAAGATATAAACTCTCCTCTGTATGCGCTTCCACACACCAAGACATGCTTAAGAAAGAATTGCTCATCTTTGTAATGTTATTGAATGGTACAGTCTTACTGGGATTTGATATGGCAACATAGTTTGTTCGCCTATTTTCTCTAGTCGTGCACACGATGCACACCTAATTTTTGCATTTTCTCAACTTATAATTTAAGTGGGCTGCAAAAGTATTTTTGGATGAAGCAAATATAATTAGCTATGATCGACTTAATAGCTTAGTTTATCAAGTCATCAGAAGTAGGTTAGCTTCTTCCCCGAGAAGGATAACCTCTCAATTTTTTGAGTACTTGCAAAAAAAATCATTTGACTCAAGTGAATGATCAAAGCTACTATATATTAACTCTTAAGTTGCGGCAACAGTCAAACTTTTTGCTGTGCAGTTTATATATCCCAACAGTCACTTGGAAGTAATTCTCATCTATTACATTATAGCCTGACCGAAAGCTCCTCCACATGAGCAGTATGTAGGTTGCAACCTAGAAGTTTTTAGATGTTTTCTTGTGCATTTTTGGTTCCTGCCTTCTCATTCTGTTCCCCCCTGTTTTATCTTGCATAGCTGTATTGCAATTTTTTCTTCTAGTCACGGACGCTCTCCTGGATGTTTACTTTTCCTGATATTCTGCGAATTTTCTGTGTTATATATAGTGATGTTACATGTCAGCCTTTAGGTTTATGAACAGTTTTTCTCTGGTTTGTTGTTGTGTTACTCTAGGTGCATCTGATCGAGGGAATTATCGATCAAGTGGAAGGGACTGTTCACGTGTCCTGGGTTCAACCAAGAGTTTTGGGTATTTCTCAGGTCAAGTCATTGCGGGATCGGCTAGACAATTGGGTGGATAAAGTACACACTGCATTGTTATCCGTAGAAGCCGAAACTCCTGATTTGGTTGCATCGTAATCTTTAGTTTCCCAGTTTGCACTTTCTGGTCCCTGTAACACTCCGATCTCTTCTCCCTCTTTTGTTTTGCTGCCCCTATGAGAGCTGGTAACACCGCAGAGATGGTAGGGAGACATTTGTTTAGTTTCTCAGCCCTACACTGTACGCTCTCTGGTTTATGTCCCGAATCATTGATCTCATTATTTTTTTGGATTTAGGTGCTTGTTCTTGTATGTCATCACTTCTAGTCTATAGACTATAGCGACGACATTATCAGGGGACATATGCAGCCAAACTATGAAATGGCTTATTTTACCGCGCCTTTAGATATTTTGTACTTCTTAGACCTTTTTATGCTGTCCATTATATATTAGCAGTGGTGGTGGATGGTCTCTATATCTTGCGGCTTGGTACGTTCAAACAGGAAAATAAGCACTAGTTCTATTTGCTTGATTTTGAGGTCCAAGTGGGGAAGTTTTGGGACTAAGAAGTTGCAATTTACAATGTGAGCTGTAAGTATTAGCAGATTTTGCCATCTATTGCTGTTCACTCAGTTAGGCCTTCTGTAACTACAGCAACAGTAGTATGCCCAATGTAATCCCACAAGTGAGATTTCGGGAAGGTGGGATGTATACAGACTTTATTCTTGCCGTTGTGGGGATACAAAGACTGTTTTCGATAGAGCCTCAATTCAAAAGAGAAATTACTGAAAGTTAAGTTATTTCTGTTGAGGTCTTATAACTTAGCTGAATCATGATTCGTCTTTCCTTCGAAATGCAATACATTATGTCCTCCAGCAAATGTGATTACAATCCTTTTTTAAAATGGCGGTGTGTTAGATTAGGTTGTACGTATCTTGATTATTCGGCTAGATAATTTCACTAGTATTGGAAGGAAAGTAACGCCCAGTAACCAGTTTTAAGGCAGTTGTTCAGATCAGAGGAGTAGGGGCATGGTTGGTGTATCATTGTTCGGTAGGGGAATCCGTAGGAGGGATGGCCTGTTGAATTCACATAAAAAATCATCGTGAACACAAATGAAATCTTAAATTACGTATAGAAAGAAAACTAACCCTTTTGTCCAGAGGTTAGGACATCATCTTTTCATGTTGGCAAACGAAGTTCTCTATTTTTATTTCTAACTAAAGGGCGAACAGCCAATATTGCAAGTCTCCCGTTAACTCTTACACAACTGCCCCCTTAACGTGGCTACTGGTGCACTTCAACCTTTTCACCGTTTGTTGAATTTTCGAGTTGGATTATTTTTGTTTGGACGATTTAAGCTTGTCAATTTGCAGGTAAAAGTAAAATTATATATATTGAATTATTTTTTAAATATAAAAATGTATAATTCTTTTTGGGACAGATTAAGAAGGAAATAAAGTAATGGTTATGGATGGAGTGATGAATAATTTACTTGATGAAATGGATTATTGATAAACTTAAAAGATCATATAAACTAGGAACGGAGAGAGTGTTATTATTATTATGTAGAACATGCGAGTGGCAGAGACAATGATGCTTAGGTGGATGTAACATACCAGGAGAGAGAAAATTAGGAATGAAGATATTGGGAACAAGTTAGAAGTGGCTTCCGTGGAAGATAAAATATAAAAGTGAGATTGAAATGGTTGGGGCATGCGAAGAGAAGAGGTACAAATGTCGCAGTTAGGAGGTATAAGATGTTGGTTGTAGCAGGCTTAAAGAGGGGTAGACATGACTTCATCTCATCGGGGACATGACCCCTTGTAGGAAGGTGTGGAGGTCAAGAATTGAGGTAAAATCTTAGTTAGTAATCGAACGTATTTCGTTTTCTTTTTTAGAGTTTAGTATTATTCTTTACTTTCTTATATTTATATTTCTATCACTATATGTTATTTCAATATCTACAATATTATAATCTACATAATAAACTTTTAAAAAGAAAAAAAGAAAACGATTCGTTTCTGCGAGTGAAATGGGAAATTTGTCCCACATTGCTATAGAACAGGAACTTTTAATACGTTTTAATTGAATGCAGGAAGTGTATGGTCGCCGAGCTCAGTAATGTGGGCTTGTAACCTAAATAGGGGCATTACGGTGGTGGAATGTTGGGCTGTCTCAGATGGTAGGGCTTGATGAACTGATTTCTGGTCTGCCCTGTCCAAGCGCAAAGTTGGATTACGTGGCCCAATCTAAGGAATGGGCTGCTTGATTCCTAAAGTGGAGTGGACCGCGTGAGGCTGGTTTCACAGAGCAACGAACAGCTCCCGCTTTGTGCAGTGGAAGGATAACGGGCCGGTGTTCATCAAGTCCAATAAAAATGCCTGATGGGCTTCTCCAATTAAACCACCACTTCTTTTTTCTTTGCTTTATAGGGCGTGGGTTGGCCCTCCAACAAGTAAATATAGCACAAGGAAATTATTTAACTTTCTTGCTGCTCATATTTCAAAGATCTAATAGTGAAATAATTTTGTAATTTCAACTCATCCATTTTGTATATAACAATTTAGTGTAATTTCACTGAGTACGGTATAAAGAGGTAGAAAGGTTATTTTCAATAGATTTTTAACTTTAAAAAAGACAGTCTCAAAAAAAGAGTAGCAACATAGGAGACGATATATAATATTAAAATAATAACTAGTATAAAGTATAAAACAACAATACAAAATATTTTAGGATACGTATTTTCATAACCAAATATAAATTGTGGCGGAATAGTTGAAATCCCTTCATCTTTAATAAGAGGTTTCTGATTCAAGCCTTGAAAATGAAAAAAAATCATGTTGGAACCGAATTCGGATTAGTTGGTCTCGGGTTCAAAGCTGAGAATGAAAAAATCATAAAAATACTGAATATTGGATGAAAAACCAAAAAAAAAAACAAAAATACTTTCATAGATCTTAACTTCATTTTTGGTGGATTGAGATCAATGAAAGTATTTTTTTTGTTTGCACCCTCAAATGGGGATTGGTGTTAAATTTGTACTTTTTATACTGTTTAGTTTTTGTTTTTTTTGCTCGTTTGATAATAAGTAGTAGATTAAAATATTTTTATCTATCTCAATTTAATTCTAAGAATATATTTGGAGAAATTTTGCCAAACTACATATAGATTCGGTAAAAATTAAGTTATGCGACGTATATTAGGTAGTATAACGAGTTTGAAAATCAATCAATTGTTTGCCTTTAAGGGCTTCACTTAGCTGAGTCATGATTTGTATCTTCTCTTCCAGCAAATGTGATTACACTTGGCGGTGTTAGATTAGCTTATACGTATCTCGACTATTTTGTAAGGTGATTTTCACTAGTACAGGAAGTGAAATTTCACCAGATAGGTAGTTTTTGGGCCGATGTTTAAGGATTATCCAACGTTTGTAAAGTATTTAAGGATCGTTTGGTTAATTGGATGAGATACATAAGAATATTTCATGATATTAACTATCTTATTTTTATATACAGGGTAACTAATCCTATCATTTTAGTAAAAAATTGTCTAAGAAACTAATTAATATCCATAAATTAAATGGGGGATAAAACAATCTCACAAGATATTCCAAAATTATTATTCCTTGTGGTACTAACCGAACGACTCGTTAGACGGAGAAGAGTATTATATTAAGTTAGAATATTGTTTGCATTTTTCACAAGGTTACCCTTTATCATTGGTTAGACACAGAAGTGCAGTATTAGAATTCACATAACAATAAAGACAAAGAAATGAATTAATATCGGTTGCGTTGGGATTGTTGAGGTTTCTCCCTCCTTAATTAGAGGTATCGGATTGAGCTGAGTATGGAGAAAATTTTGTTGGAAGCATTATCACCATATTAGGCCCTTCAATGTATAATTTGAATTAATCGAGGCTCCAATATGAATATCAAATACTGAACGGAAAAAAAAAAAGCAAGATTAGTCCCACATCGCTATAGAATGAGAACTTTTAGCGCTCTTTAAGAGAATGTGGGAGAGGCAAGCTCGCTGAGCTTAGTAATGTGGGCTTGTAACCCAAATGGGAGCACTAATGTGGTGGAATGTTGGGGTGTCCCTGAGGGTAGGGCTTGGTGGTCTAATTTCTGGCCTGCCCTCTCCAAGCGCAAAGTTGGATCACGTGGCCCAATTGAAGGATTGGGCTGCTTGATTCCTAAAGCGGGGCGGACCGCATGAGGCTGGTTTCACAGAGCAATGAGCAGCTCCCGCTTTGTGCAGTGGAAGGATAACGGGCCGGTGTTCACCAAGTCCAACAAAAGCCAGATGGGCTCCTCCAATTAAACTACCACTTTTTTTTGCTGGGCCTGATGGAATATCAACCTCCAGGAGATTTTTATTATATATTGGCAATTTTTTTAAGCTTAACTATTTAGTATATTTATCATAATTTAAATACATATTAGATTTCCCACAACTTTGTGTTTAGGTAAAAATATCAGGTGGGCAATTTAAAATTTGTTAATAATGGGTGAAACTTTGTAGAAAGTAAATTAGGATTAATAAAGAATATTTTTTTAAAAACTTTGAAAACCACTAATCTATGAAATGGCTTTGTTGTATTAGTAGAAAAAATTGAGAATTTCGAATGCTTTTCATTTAGTATAATATTTGCCGGAGATTTCACATAGCCGGTTCCAAACCTGAATAAAGGAAGAGAGTTGTGCTAGACTGATATTCGGGGTAAAACTTGTTAATGCATGAATAAAACCAATAATACGTGGCATGAGTTGAACTTAAATGAAAAAACATGATCATTGATCTATATAGTCGACTCCAACTCATTTAGGACCGAGACATAGTTATTATTGTATAATATTGGATTGAGATTCAATTTATATAATTGATTCTTACTTATTGGATGAAAGGTCTATCAGAAATAGTTTATAAAAATAGGGGTAAGATTTACATTCATTTTGCCTTTCTCAGGCCTTATTTGTGAAATTACACTGAATATGTTGTTGTTTCATCTTTTACTTACTGAGGCATAATTGTTGGCAGATGAAATTGTTGTTAATATACAAAATTAGAAACCAAAGAAATGTTTGAGAAATTATGTTTTTCTGGATCCATAAGTTCTTTCTGACTTTGCCAAGGTCGAAAAGATTAAAAAAAATCAGCCATTCATGATCATTGTGAAAGATTCCTCGGAAAGTTAAGGAGTAATACTACTTATCTTTATTAAAGTTCCAATAAATACTCTCATAGATCTAAATTTCATTCATGGTTAGAAACCTATTTAAGTCTTGAGTCCCACATCGGAGACTCAAAGCTAAATTTGATATGTTATATATAGCTGGTGAAGTAAACTAATCGCTGAGCTCAGTAGCGTGGGCTTATAATCCAAGCGGGGGCATTAATGTGGTGGAATGTTGGGCTGTACCAGATGGTTGGGCTTCGGTGGGCTAATCTCTGGCCTGCCCTGTCCAAGCTCAGAGTTGGATCATGTGGCCCAATCGAAAGAACGGGCTGCTTGATGCCTAAAGTGGGGCGGACTGCGTGAGGCTGGTTTCACAGAGCAACGAACAGCTCCCCCTCTGTGCAGTGGAAGGATAGTGGGCCGGTGCCTTCCAAGTCCAGTAACGCCTGATGGGCTGCTCCAATTAAACCACCATTTTTTGTTGTCTTGTTATATGGGCTTGGCCCAGCCTATCCATCTCTATCTGGTGGGAGCTTTAGTTTTCAAAGTATGCTCCGTCAGAGTACTTACACTAAATCATACAAATTTATTTGATGATACATAATTGATTACGACTTAGATATGAATTTTTCCATGAAGGGAAACTTTATACAAAAGAAAAACTGTTCATGTTTATTCTATAGATATCATTTACTCCAGTATTCAATCTTTTGTGCAGTATTCAATCTCTTATAAGAGTTGACTAGCAACAGCTCATATATTTGGCTCAAAATCAAGAACCCAATGAGTTGCGTTTTCTAGAATCGAGAACCCATGAACTCAAAGTCCTAGCTCCGACTTTACACTGAGAGTAACTCAGATAGGCAAATAAAAGTTGCCCATTATAGCAACTTAGTCCATGAAGCCAAGAATGGGAACATGGAAATCAATAATCTTAACAATAGGGGTGTATCACTTTTTGCTTCTGGTTTACTTATCTTACCCTTTTCCATAGGTATCTTTGATGTTCCAACTGATGATTGAGCTGAACTTTCAAATGAGCCTGTGCTAGATTCCATTTCTTGATCAAGTTCATCCCACCCTCCATATCCAGAAACCTCTCTGTCATCCTTACTAGCTGAGCTGTCATTGTTGGACACCCATGATTGATAACCTGTTTTTCTCTTTCGCGTCCTGGGGCTTCCTCCTCTTCTCCAAAAGTTTGTCTTGCTTGAGGTGGGAGCAGCACGCTGTCTCTTCTTAGTTTTGCTCTTGCGCGTTGGTTTGTTTTGTGTCACATCCAGAAACTTTTGGATTGCAAAAGAAAATGTGGATTGCCCAAGAGGAAGGGCTAATGCCATAAGAAAAGCTTTAGGTCCTCCTGTTATAAGCAACGCTATTAGAATGGGTGGAAGCGCCCAACCATAGGACCAGAAAACCTGCACTGCCCAAGAATGCTAACTTGTAAGTTATTTGACAAAAATCATCTGCTTACGTTCCAAATTCTGTTCGAGAACATCTTAGAAAGACTGGTCATTATCTAATGGATTTTGATAATGGCACTTGAACATGTGGCTCTCATTCGTTCTTTTGAGCACCAAATGTTTAAGAAATGTGGAACTAAAGACTAGGGCCAATTTAGATAATTATACACAGGATGAAAGCTACTGAAAACACAGAAGAAAATATGCATCGAACAGAGCTCTTAAATGATTATATAATCAGATTTTCACGAAGCATATAGTAAGGAATCAAAGAGCCTTTCTAGTCCGAAGCCTCAACCCTGTTAGTTGTACTGTGGTTAGATAATGCATAATATATCCTCATAAGTAGCAGCAGAGCAAGGATATTTTGTCATGGACCGTGGTTAGGGGAAACTTTCAGGTTTTGGGAGATTTGATAGGATAAAAGACTAGAAGAAAAGCTTGGGTGGGAGGATTTGGGAGGACATTTGAGAACATTTGGTAATATATTCCGTTAACCAACCATTTACAGGAAGAACACCTGAAACTCATGGAAGATCTCAGAAGAAGAATAAGATGTGCTAAGGAAATTATTTCAATGTTGAAGTTCTTGATTCTTGATAATTCTCTAGAAAATTCCCTTTTTTAACTCAAATCTCTTCCTCAATCTATGCCTACATTACCATGAGCATTGATGCAAAAGACTGGTTATAGACATCCTATTTTCCACTTAATGGAAGTTACTTTGAGGCAGTCTTAGCTTCTTTCCCGCTGTTTTGACAGATGATCAGTGAATTCCAAGACAAGTGACATCATGAAACATGTGTAGAATACGCCATTATTCTAAGCGCGTCAAAGATTTCCAATGTTTCATAATGGAAAATCCTGATAAGAAAAATGTTTCATGCTGGAAAATCTTGGAATGCAGTCAATTATTAGATAGTTTCTTCCAATATCGTGGAGAAGACGGAAAAATTCTTTGGAATAATCTAGCTATGAACTCAAGATTATCATCCTAGTAACTACTAACCTTCATTAATTTAGAATCATGCACTCCAACAATTTGAACTCAAAGAACACAACCTATGCATTTCAAGAAAGCATCATACCAAATTCACTCAATTCAAAATCAAGCTTAGGTGTCTAAAAACCAAAAGCAATCTGGTTCAGTCTCAGCATTATCCAAGGCACCACTTTACACTAGCATCTGCTTTCAAGAAGCAAAAAAGGAACTACCTTAATAATTTAACTGATCATTTCAACCAGAAATATTCTTCTTATCATACTTTATCTTTCTCAGAGGAAAAAAAAATGGATTCAGTTTAAAATACAGATTTCACAAAACCCCATATTCCTTTAATCCAAATTGAAGTACCCAAAAATGTTAAAACTCCATATCCATGCCCAAAAAAATCGAAACTTTAAGCAGAAAACCCAAATTTCAAGTACCCAAAAATGTGAAAACCCCATATCCATGCCCCAAAAAAATCCAAACTTTAAGCAGAAAACCCAAAATTCAAGTACTCAAAAATGCCAAAACCCCATATCCATGCCCAAAAAAAAAGAAAAACAAACTTTGAGCATCCAAAAATAGTATCCAAACTGCCAAAAAGAAACCAAACATAACAGGAATACATGTTTATAATTTAAGAATTAAAGGAGAAACAGAAAAGTTGCTACCTTAAAAATCCAAATACTCTCAATATATTCCTCCAAAACTTGAGCTCCTTGGTCCAACATTTCGTCCCCATCAAGCTCCTCTTCCTCATCTTCAAGACCCCCAAGTTGGCTGAAATTCTGGTTCTTGATAGACTCAGCATTTGAGTCCCACTTGCTAGAAGACCTGCAGCAATGGTGAAGGGGCTGCTGCAGAAGAAGATGAGAAGAGAGTGAATTTGCAGGGTTTAAATAATTGGGTTTTTGAGTGAAGAAAACAAGAAGAGAAGGAGTGGGGTTTATGGGTTGAGATGGTAAGTGAAGAAGAAGAAGACCACCACCACTCATAGTGGTAGTCTTCATTGATGATAGTCTATTCCATTGGCCAATATTACTCATCACATTATCCTCTCAAATATGACTACTATCCTATTTCAGGAATATTTAAATGACATCTTATACTTACAGCGTGCTTTGCCAAACTCATGGGAGGCAAAAAATATTTATTTTAAAAAAAGAAAGAAGTATTTGATTAAGTTTTTGAGAGAAAATAAATAATTTTTTTTTAAAAAAAATAGTTTCTCCGAAAAATATTTTTGTGAAAAATATACTTAGAAACACTTTTCAAAAATTTGGTCAAACACNCTTAGAAACACTTTTCAAAAATTTGGTCAAACACTAACTGTTGCTCAAAAGTGTTTTTTAAATTTATTGGTCAAACACAAATTGTTTCTCACCAAAATACTTTTTTGATAAGCACTTTTGAAAAATGCATTTCTCAAAATAAACTAATTTGAGAAGTTTGACCAAACAGGCTATTATACTTGTAACAGATTTTAAAGCCAATTAGGCAATTACTATGTTTTTTCAATTTCTTTTTTTAATATCTCTAAGATAAAAACACATATTTTAAATATTTTACTAGGCTATCCCAAAACTTTTATTGGAGATCCAAAATATAAAAAAGTAAATATACAGAGAAGTAGTTCAACTTCATTAAAGGGGATTTGGAATCTCAGTCTTATCCGGCTCCGCTCCTATTCATAGCAATTGTCATAATGTGTTATACACCCTCCGTACCAATTTGAATCGAAATTTAAAAAAGAAAGAAAGATTTTTTAAACTTTGATAGAGAGACTATTTAAACTTTTCCAGCACTCCTCTTCAGAATGAGTATTGAGTATCATGCACTATTTGCCAGACCCCACTTGATGGGATATTAGGTAGTTGTTGTTGAATATTTAATTTTTTTCTACTAAATATTTTATGTGATTGGAGGACTAGGATCATTAGTAGCATATATTTCTCAAACGTAGAATGAAATGGACCTGCTTGTGATATATTTGATCGGCGAGAAGATAACATTTTCATTTGAGAAGACAATATTTAATATCTTGGTCTCTTTGTGAATCTTTAAAAAAAAATTATGAAATATTCAAGATATCTCTTTAAGAAAATGTGTTCTTTTTTATAATTGTAAATTAGAATTTAGGAAAAAATAGTCTCAAAAGAATCATAACAGACCTTAAATTTTAAATATAAATTAAATTCGTCTCGTAGAGTCTTACTTTAAATCAATAAAATTCAACGTCTACCGTATGATCAACAGTCGTTTATTTATATGCTCTTCACTAAATTGAGGGGTTAAAATGAGAAAAATAAGAGTTTGATCGATCGCTTTGATATAAGTTTAGGGGACAAATAGGGTAATCTAACTTTCATGAATAAAGTATGTTTCAATTAGAGGGGAAAAAATAAAAAATAATAATAATAATAAAAGAAGTTTTACAATTCAATTTTTTCTCATGTAATGATTACAATACAGCATTAACCCTAGTTTGATTTATGGGATAAGATGGGATAGATTAAAATTAAGTTTGAACTTAAATTTATGTTTTTTTTATTGAAGATATAAATTTATGATTTGGGCTATTCATTTTATTTCATTAAACTAAATATGATTTTATTATATCTTTCAGATAAACTAAATTAGTTCAAAGATTATAATTCCGAAATAACTTAATCCACAGTGATATCGTTGAGTATGGAGAAGCAATAAGAACTCTCTTTTCTTCTTTCTTTCGAGCCATTTCTTTTTTTTCGTCCCTTCGTCGATGTAGTGTTTCACTACCGATTCCTCAAAAAAAAAATCAACTTATGTCTCCCTTCCGCAAACCAAACGACCCCATTGGACTAACTATTTCACCGAAAATTTATCATTTAGACTCAACAAGTCAATCTATGATAATAACTTTGGCACACAACAAGTCAATCTAATATATATAT
>JACEIK010001463.1:233093-247251 GCA_018107945.1 Datura stramonium | reverse complement strand
CCGTCATTGCATTCAAAATATCAAAATATACTTTGACAAAATCTAATAGGATCCAATTTTCCTCTACATACTTGAGTCGTAAGTATATGAAAAACAATCTCTATAGTACGAGTAAAGTGTGCGGACACGCTGTCCACCTCGAAACTCCACTAATGAAATCATACTAGTTATGTTGTTGAAGTCCAATGAACATCTACCAAATAAAGTATATATCTACTAAATAATTTTGTCAAATCAAGCTAGCAGAATTTCATTCCAATTAATAGTGGTGACAAAATCAGCCCATAAAATTATAAGCTGCCCAATTTGTTCAAGTCTGAACTGATAATTAACCCGTTCATTCATTAACTCAGCCCAACCATTTTAATTCATCAAAGTTTGAGTTGATATCTGATCCAAATTGATTCATGAGAAATCTTGTCAAAATATTTTCAAAAAGACATTTTATTTTATTTTATATGTTATATTTAGTTATAATAAAGAAAAATATTCATTTTATAAGTTATCAAAAGATCATAAAAGAACAAACAAAACAAGTAAACTTAATTAGAATTGAACAGGTTAAGTTACAACCTGCATTTCAGCCAAAGTAACTTTTGAACGGGTCAATAACCTACCCATTTATTATACCCACCCATTTGCCACCTATAGCAGTTAAAAATAAATATGATCAATACACATACACTTTAGACGCATTCAAATGAAAGAAAACTCACTCTTTTCTTTTTTTCTTTCTTTTACCAGTACGTCTACAAAATAGAAACCATTTGAAAGAAAGTATAAGAAGTTCAATACATATAAACAACACTTTTGAATGTTTGTGACTTTTTCTTTTTTTTTTTGCCTTTTCTTTTGCCCTCTTCACTTGAAAGAAAATCAACTTGTCTATTTCAATCTCTGATGTACATTTGAAGTCATATGCCAATATAACGAAACAGTCTAATAACTCAGCAGAAACAGCAAACTTGTTCGCCCCTCGCAACATTCCCACTACACTTCCTCTATCAAAGTTAGTATATTTTTTTCTCTAGATAGAGAACACCACAGCTCTCCTGAAGTCATCTTTCATAGTTTAAGCGCAACTGATTTTGCACACGGAAAAGATCAGTCAGTCTGTAATGGCTAGTGTACTAGTACACAACCGAAAATATATATCCTCTCTTGCCACCATCAGCAGCAACACACTCAACTAACTATACAGCCACCATCAGCAACACACTCAACTTTGCAGCCACCAGTCATTGTCCTGACACATTTTTTCATGACACCCTGAATATTAGTATGTGTTGGAAAAAAAAATGAAATGTTACGGAAGAACATCATCAAGAGGTATAATTCTACTCTCTCATGAACAAGTGTGGTTTGACAGTGATGGTTAAAGATGACAGAACACAATTCTGGAATGAAATTAAGCAAATGGAGACTTGGAATTCAAGCAACCCAGTGGTGGCACTTTAATCAACTTACCCGTGTGAATTGACTTCCATGTTCCACCGATTTGAGACTCATCCCAATTTGTTTTTTGTCGTTTTTCTATTATGGATAGTCGTTTTGACAAGTTTCTGGCTTATAAACATAAAAATTGGTTCGTGGTTTGAAAATAAAATAAGATACAAAAATGTACTATTTAGTTATATGTTTTTTTCGTATGAAAATGATTAAAGAATAAATCAAAATTTTAGTAAAACTCTCCCATCCAATCCAACAAAGGGCTCGCATCCAAAGTCGATTTGAGAAAGCAGGTAACAAAGATTCTTTTCCACTCATATAGAAGGAATTGAAATGCATAGGAAGGAAGCCAGAAGCATCAATATGTCAACATTCTCAGAAACATGGAAAAGAGAAGAGATAGTTACCAAGTTTTACAATTACGACCATCTTGCTATCTTCAAAGTTCCTAGCCTTCTAAAGCATATGTTGGGACCTGCATCACATTTGCAACATAACTATGTCAGTAATAGAAATAATAAATATTCCACACCAAAACCCCCAAGGCATCAGACATTTACAGTTCTACACAATTTTTTTGTTAAAGATTATAGAAATATGCACATGCACATGGTGATTGTGGCTTTCGCTCCTGGAGGTGCAGCCACATCAGAAGAGGGAGTTGGTACTTGTCAATTAATGGAGTAGCTCAATTTCTCGGCCACTCTCTTCTCTCCCCCTTGAGTGCTAATGCCACAGTATGACCAGTACAACGCTTTTTTTTTCTTTTTTCTACGAGTGATAATGTCACCATGTTACAACTCCAAGGTGGGCACCGCCAGCAGTCCCACCAGAGATCTTCAGCCCCAGCACTGTCANCCCTTGAGTGCTAATGCCACAGTATGACCAGTACAACGCTTTTTTTTTCTTTTTTCTACGAGTGATAATGTCACCATGTTACAACTCCAAGAGGACCAAATGAGGTACCAATCAATCAGAACAAATCAACCACATCTAAATCCTAAGGAGGATTTGGCTACATGAATCCTCTATAACATTTTGTTCCTCTAAACCATTTTGCTCTATTTTTCCTTTAATAAATATCATTTTTGTTCTAATTAGACCAATTTCATTCCAATACTACAAAACAAAAAAATCCAATACTAAATAATTTGCCTTGTTGTCGATGCCGCCTTACTGATAATTTGCTTCAATTGTGTTTTTTCCCTTAGCTGCTGAGCTTTTTAAGATTGTCCCAAATAGGAACCTTTAAACCCTTAAAGACTAGGTAGAAAAACTACCCTGCTCCTTTCATCCAAAAAAACGATTACTCTGAGCCTTCTTCTCCTTTCCAAAAGAGACTTAATCTAATCTACATTACAAAAAGAAAGCCTATAGTATCAAATGCTCCAGACAGTCCTCACTACCCCCACACCCACCACCCAAAAAGAACAATTGGTAAGCAGGATCAAGTTGTTGCTTCTACTAAAGTCATGATCAATAACAGTCCAACCAGAATAAGATAACTTTAAACACAGGCTTTAGACTACCTCAAGCATGTCTTCATCAGGGAAAAGACGGTCCAAACCAGTTGATTTATCAAATTGGAGGATCCTCAATTTTCCTTCCTGCATAATTTAAGGTTTAAAAAAAAAAGATGAAATACTTTTGAGAAGAGACAATTTTATAGTTGAAACCGAGAAATAAGAAACTCATACAATGTCTGCATAATTACCTTGGTTCCATATACTAGGCCGCCGCCAACCAAAGGATGGAAACACGCGACGTTAACCTCATCCTCCGCACTGGGAAGAACTCTCACAAGTTCCATATCTGAAACTCTATAGACCTGATTCAAAGACACAATCTGAATTAACTAGACACAACAAAAATATACACCTACATCGTGAACAAGCCAAATTAATTCTTCTTTCAAGTTCTGTTAAATAATCTCAATAAAATGTGAGCAGGGGCATAATTCTTCCTTTTAAAGTCTTGGTGCAGTCCAACAACAATGTGCATCTCCATAAAAGAAGTAAAGAACAAATTTTCATGACATACTAGCAAGCCAATTAAAGCTGATGACCCTCTTCAACATTAACAGTGTCCTAACACATTGTTATTGCACTTGCATATCAAGCCCATATTAGCTCCAGTTCATCTAGCCCCATCTCCATCAACTTAAGTCCAGCACTCAAGCATGAAGAACCTTATTCCATGAGTTAACCTTTTATATATCAGAGTTTTTGTTTCTAAAGTTAAAAATATCCTGCATAACTTCATCTAGCCCACCCCAATTTATTTTGGACCAAGGTGTAGTAGTTGAGGCTGTACTACTAAAATTAGTTTAGGTTGCAGTGCAATTGAAATTAGTCTCTACAATCCCATATATGTGATATTATTTGACTGGTACAGGAGATTAAGTTAGATCGGCCAACATATTACGTGACAAATGACACACATGAAGATCTTGACAAGTTGAGCTTTCTGTATAAAGAGAAGAAAAACATAGCAGCATGAGTCAAAGGTAAATTCTTCAAAGTTGTGAAATGTAATTTAAATTCGTCTAATTTGTAAATAGCGTAAAACATATTCTCCTGGAGTATCAGTTATCAAACATCGGGAAAGTCATAGTGAAAAATGGGTATACAACATGGGTCAAAAGGAGTAATATCGGTAAACCCTCTGTTATTAACTACTCTCTGGAACCAACTGTAAACCTTAGATTGATTGGCTTGGAGGTCAAGAAGTTAAATTCCCTTGCGTATTTGCAGAAGTAGATGAAATATATTGAAGAACTTATAAGAAATGTAAGTGACAGATAAAAATGCTTATCAGGTTTAAAATCAAACTCTTGAAACTTCCATAATTCATGTGATTATGTCAACCATTTGTATGAAATCCTTAAAAAAGAAGTGTGCAATAGAATTAAGACAAGTGAAAACTAGTGAAAGTACCATGACCCAGTCTTGGTGGTGGTGAGAAACTGACATTCCATAAGAACTTAAGAAGCCAGGATATAACGGTACTCACCTCAAGAATTGTGTAAACAGGTACAGTTGTATCTCCATCAATCACTATACTTTTCAGAAGTGAACCGTGGCGACGCCCATAGGCAAGTAAAAGATGTTCAGAAGTTGGAGAGAACTGCATTTTCAATAATGTGGAGCCACAATCAGTTTCTCATATCAGAAAGCCAGAAACCAGAAAGCATGGTCGTTTTGAACATAAATGAACAGCATTCACTGACATATACACAACTTTGCGGAGCACTCTCTTTTTTTCTTAAAAAAAAGGAATTTTACTGCCCAAACTTGAGAACAATTTATTGGTGCTATCTTTAAGGTACTGGCATATAGTAAACGGATTTTTTACTTGATAGTTACATGAGAAAGTACATAAAAGTGGGGCATGTGAAATGTAAACACTCCATGGGACTACAAATTGACAAACCTATTCTCTATGGATGCAGGGAACCTGTAATATGAAATATCATGTGGCTTAATCAGAGTTAGAAGGACGCCCCAGGTAAACACTATAGTCTCTCAATCAAAGAACAAGAATCAGAATTCATTCCAAATGCTTTGCTGATTCAAAGCTCTGTATATTTCTTAGAAGCAATTGTTACTTTCTCAATCACCAGCACATTTATGACCGCTTTGAGCGACTACTATAAATCCATCATTGAGTCAGCAACATCACTGGTCATCACGCACGCATTTAACAGGTTGCAGGGCAATGGCAACACAGCAGCACTTAAGACATTAAGGCTTATATGTGAACTAAAATTCTGACCCTCTAATTTAAAATAAAGAACGGATCTCAAAATCAAGAACTTGAAGAAAAAGAACACATCAAACTGCCATAGTAGAGGGCTACAAAATACACAATTAACATCCCCTAAAAAAACATTTCTGCTTAATAAAGTGTCCATTAGATGGCACACTTCATCCATCAGGCAACATAAATAGAACTCCACATTTAGAGAAGGAACTACAAACCAGGTATCCATACTTCTAGCATTTTAAGTAACAGAGACAGAGATAAAGAAACGACTAGCACGAAAAAGACCAAAAAACAAAGACACGCTATTTTGGAAAAGCAGGGAACCGACTTAATATATTGGTTGATGAGAAAATAACATTTCAGTCCATAAGAGCAATCATTACTGCAATTTTGCAGTTCTAATTCATAAAAAATGCCATTGTGAAGATCTCTTAACTGGAGAAATCATGTGGAGACTCATTTCTTTTTCCCGGAAAAAATGAGATTCTTTTTACGCAATAATAATGGATTACCTTTATAATTAAATAGGATCCACAAAACCAAATATCCCCAAGTATATAAGGTTCACTACCAATCTAAGGGAACTTTTCACATAAAAAGGAATTTTGTTCTCCAAAGAAAGGATCAAATATTTGTGCCCTCTAGGGCACAATTTCTTACCTAGCACGTGCTCAACCAGTTTTAAATTTCATTTCCAAACAAAATAAAGAGACAGCTTCCTCTTCATTTTCTTCCCATCTAACAATTTATACTTTCTTTTTACTTCCTCAAAGGTTTAAGACGAAAATATTAAACAAGTAAACCATCTAGATTTCACTCTCCTAGAAAACCACAAAGCTCCTACCCATAACTTAGTTTAGGATTACAAACTAATCTGTGCAAAGCCCTAGGAAGCACTCACCTGAATTGAAGTCAAACAATGAGCAGCTCTAATAGCTCGAGATACAAGCACCGAACCAAACCTGCAAGGAAAAAATAAATAGAATGAGTAAGCCGGAGAAAAAGAAAACAAAGCCACAGCCCATAAGATTCGGTATTTACGTCGCCTCCTCCAAGGAATATATCCGTAGCTCATACATAACCCGATGGGCTGCAATTGGATGTCTGGTAGGTGAAGTTGCAGCATCATGACGAAATTGTCCATGAAAACCAGGATCAGCTTCCATGTTCGGCAGAATACACGCAACACAAGCTGCTAAAAATCTCCCACATGGTGAAAAATGGGCGCCCATTTCACTGAAAAAGACAATATATATCATGTAAGCATTAAGGACAGTTAATTGCATGTGGTGTCTGATTTTACACTGACATAACAATTAGGAGTTGTCAAACGACGATAAGAGGATAATCATCAACTACCCTAAGAGAAAATTAGATCAAGCAGCTAGTACAGCATGAGAAACAGTTAAATAGTCTGCTGTCCTTCTAAGACATATCAAGACTTCAAACCAAAGCTTTGAATCAATAGAAATTATCTCACCTACAAAGCACAGCATGTGGTATCATTAAGCGACATTTTTCAGCATCAAGTGGAGCACAAGGAGCCTTAACATCATAAGGCCATACTCTGAGTTTCACAGTACAAGGCAATTCAGAAGCAGCTGCTGCAGTCAGTGATGTGGCTATCTCCGACTGGAATCGACTCATAAAAGCTTGAGAATCACTTTCATCATGCACAACATTAGTGGGAGCAGCACTATCACCAGATCCAGCAATAGGTATCGCTCTAGGGCGTGAAGAACGGTGCCGAGAACCAGATCTTCCAGACCTTGGATGATTACTGTTTGAAATGACTGCCGGAACTGCAGGAGGATGTCCTACTTCACCATAAGCCGATACACTGTTTGTGGCACCACTATGCTCTGGATGAATCGTTCGTCGACCTGCTTGGCTTTGGCCAATCAACCATCCTTGCAAGAAAGGTAATTCCCAGTATGCAGGGTCACTGAAAGGAAAAAACTGATTGTTTCTTTCTTCAGCCGGCACATCAGTCTCCATAGGATCAACTACAGGTTGAGATGCATTCTCAGTATCCCTACCAGAGGAACCAGTCTGAGCTTCTTGTGCAGGTGATAAAGTTGGCTCAATAGGGGACAATAAAAGTTCATACTGGCCGGAAGGAGTTGAGTACGTGAGAAGTCGGACAGATGCAGAAGTGTCTGCTCTGTTCTGTGTGCTATCAGAATCCATGTCAGCACTGCTCTGCTGCAAAGGCATTCTAGGATCACCCCTAGCAATTGATGGCCAGATCATGAATGGAAGAGACATGATAGGCAGTTCATTTGCTGAAGCAGATCGATAAGTGGAGTGAGCATCTGTCAAATACACAGTAGGAGGAGGGTACCGCAAGTTACCCGGAGAAGTTGCAAGCGTCATTGACGAATCTGATGAGTCCAAATCATTGACCTAAAACCAAGAGGGTTGATAAGATTTACAGCTCATAAGTTAAAATCCAAAGTAACAGCACCAGAGTGACACCTCAGCTGTTAAAAGAAATGGTGCGCCATGTGGGTGGAAATGCACAGCACGAAGTGAACGTCTTGTCTTTAGTACGATAGCTGGTGAAGATGCCTCCCCTCTTCTGTTGTAGTGCCACATATACAGCTACCATAGATGCAACATCATCATTACAACCAGAACTTGCAATGAACAAACCAGTGTATTGAACTCTGGATTTCTTACCTTGTGCCCTGAAGCAACAGCAAGAACTTCCCCTTGGGCATGGAAGGCAATGGATGCAATAGGACGATCTACAGGAAAAAATTCCCACCATATGTATTAACTAAAAAAACAAAATAGTAAAAAGTAATGTTTTTTGTTCAACCAGTAAGATGTTACAGATTATTACAAAAATCACGTGATCCTATACATTCCGCAGTTTTTGCATCCCATAAACGAACTTCATGGTCCAAACTTCCACTTGCAAGTATCTCAGAGTACAGAGGGTGGAAACGAACCTGCAGAAGTCCAACCATAATGTTAGATATCAATGGAGGAAGGATATTCAAAGGCGAAAGAAGTAATATCAACACAGCTAAGACGTGTATGAAATAGGGAACCACCATTAGGGTGGGGTTCAAATGAATTGATGGGCTTAGACATGTGAGCAAAGATCAAGCATTTATTTCTCTATTATTTTCTTTTTTTGATAGATACCAAGCATTTATCTGCATTAATATTTAAATCCAGATAGGATAGTTAAGCCATCTTAGAAGCACGTCCATAAACATAAAGTAAAAGGAATATAATTTTCAATATTATGCAAAGCCAACTATATGCCCTACTAAACACTGTGTCGACCTTAAATCCCAGCATTTTCAATCAGTATCATATCACCTAGTTTACTGAAAATATATTTCCGAAGTAGATAAAAGATCATCCAAGAATGCAGCACAACTATTTCAGATCACTAAAGATCTCAAAACAGCCTTACCACCCAAGGAGTCCTGCGATGTCCACTTAACACCTTTAAGCATTTCCCACTTTGGCAATCAATTATCTTTACAGTGTGATCTCCACTGCCACCATGGAAAAAAAATATGTCAACGAACTTGATACAAGAAAAAAAATTGTTACACAGCAATAAAAGTGGAGTATTTGCATTTGTATCTCAATTCACAAATATTGACCAAGAATTCTTTTTTTTTTAAAGATATGAATATAGTGAGGATTTAGAAATGTGTATATAATAATTACTTGGACTTAAAGATCTGTATTAGATAAACAGTTTCATATCTGAGGGGAGAAGCAATAAATTGGGCCAAATTAACCAGCAAGACACTAAAATGCATAACATGATAGATACTTGTACATGTCTATGTATTCAAAGAGAGACTGACTGAGTAGAAGCAAGTGTTTTCCCATCAGGACTGAATGCGGCAGCAATAGTTGACCTCGGCGGAGGTAACAGTGGACAATAGTTAGCTGAAAAATGTCTCAATGACTCTGCCTCTACCCTGATAAAAATAAAATGAGAAAAAGTCAGAAAGAAAATTTGAAGATTTGCAACTGCATTAACTTTATGGAAAAGAAAAAAGCAGACAGAATGTAACTACCATGATATAAGACCCCGTCTTGGGTCTTTTGCTACTTGGCTTTTTAATCCATGGGAACGAACAGAACATTTAGACTTCTCACCCCAAAACTTCTTAGAACTACGTTTAGTTCGAGGAGATACCTCCCTCCTCGTCAACAGCTGAAAGACGTTACCGCAGCTGGCAAAGAAAATAAACCACTTCAGCAACCAAAATACACGCAAATTTTGTGCAATCTCATTTACAAGTTTGCACCTTTGTACATATGCACAAAAGTTTATCTTTGGGAAAAATAAAAAAAGAATAACACTCACAATTTTCATCTTACCCATACGTGCAATAAAAATAACCTTTTTTATGTAAACACCATCATCCCACCCCACACCAGAACCCACTCAAGGTTGGAAGTCGAGGGCCCTTTCCACTATGCTATTCCACAATTGTAATATAACAAAATACAGCATTAAAAGATTTAAAACTGATATATTTTCCATCTTTGAGTATATAATTTCAAACTAAATCCTCATTTCAAGAAACAAAAAACTAAATCCAACCAAAATGAAGCTGAAAGTTCAATTATTTTATCCAAAGACCTATTCCAATAGTAAACATATCATAAGCATCACCATTGTCCATATCACTGTGAATTTTTTTTAAGCTAACAGTAAGTATGCCAACATAATAGATAAAACACATATATTTTTTGGTTAATATTCTTAATTAACCAAGAAATCAGTTGTTTGTCAGCTTCAAACCCAGTGGATAATGGCTATCTCTCAACCCTTCTCCACTTAAATAGCAGACTTGGTTCACCAGACAAAATTCCAACAGGTGGACTGCCTCTGAGTTTATAATATTTGTGTAATACAAGCTCATTAAATTAAAGATGCAAATACCATTCAAACACACTGATGATTTTATTGACTCAAATCAATCATGGATTGCTAGTTGTGTTTCCAAGAAAACCCATCAAAGCCTCTAAATTTAGCATCCCCCAAAGCTGAAACTAAACTAAATTTTAGATCTTTGAATGAAAATAATTGAGATCAATAAAGATGACATCTTTAGGGTTTGAAGATCAAAACAAAGACCTGTTTTTGCACTTAGGGTTTTGAGCAATCGAATGAGGAGGCGAATTCCGCCGCGGCGGTGGCGGCGGTGGAAGATGCGAATTTGACGTGGATGAATCACTGCTTGAATTCTCCGGCCAAATAGATGCCCTCATAATTCTATCCCCGTGAACGAATACCTCATGCCCCAATATTTCCCGTCATTTCCAACCGAACTTTTCCGGCAAAAAAGCAAAAAACAAAACTCGGATTTTTCGATTGAATTCCCTGAAAATGCCCTCGAATTTGGAGGAAACTTACACCGGAAAATATCGAGGGATGGGGAGATTTAGAGATCTTAGAGAAGGGAAAAATGGGAAGAGAGAAAATGAGAAGAATGAAGAAGACGACGGAAGATGTTTTGAGACTTTTGGGAGATTTTTCCCTTTGGATTTTCCGGCATCGGACAGTAATATGTTATACTTTGATGTCTTAATGTAGTAAAATGACAGATATATCCTTGATGGGGTGGAGGGTCCAATCCCAATTGTTAAGCTGGCGCGTGAGTTCACTTTCTTACATATTCATCATAATTTAGGATCTTAAATTCGAGCTTTAAAACTTTTTTTAAAAAATTAAAAAAATGTTTTCTTCTCTATTAAGTTTTATACGGTTTCAATTTTTTGTCAGAGATTTCGAGTTTAAATTCGACTAGATACGACTTTGTTAGAAAAATTTATAATTTTGAATGTAAAAATTTTTGAAGTGAATCTGAACTTAATAGATATTAAATATCATATNCAATATAAATATAATTTAATCGAATAAAAATAATTAAATATCAACGTACAGAGGTAAAGGAGAGAGGGAGAGAGATAATTGTTGCATTTAAAGATTATAACAAGATTTAACCTCTGTCCCAAGCTTCAATAGATAGTCACTCCCTTCTTAGAGATCTGCCTCGTATGGCTCAATCCCGAACTTCCATCGTCGATTTTGATATTAAATCACTACCTATACATGTACTTTTAACTTGGACTGATGAATTTTTTGCTTTTCCGATGGTGTTGAACAATGGTGCTTGCGTTGTGGAAAAATTGATTTAGAAAATCACGAGACTTACTTATTCAAAGGAGGCTTGATTCTGAAACGGAATTATTGATGGGATCGATATTTCATAGAAGAATGACTAAGACCATAAGATCCTCGCACATTGGCTAAATACATAAGGAAGTTCACGCACTTCAAAAAAATCCATCATGTATCTCTGACTTGCCAGCTGGATCGCTTATCTTATTACCCTTTTTTTAGCGGGTGGTTTATATTTGTCGTTTTTTATGTCTTGAAATACAAATAGTGGAAATACAACAGTATCAACTTTAACTAATATCTTAAAATTATTCTTTTTATTAATATTTTTTCATATAATTTTTAAATATCTAAATTTTAATTTTAAAATATTAAAAAAACAAAAAAAACATGTAATTTAATTAAAATTAATTAAAATTAATCTTATTGAAGGAAAAAGCGACACCTACATTAAAAAGGAAAACTAATTAGTTCATTGAAGAACGGTATCAAAATATTATAGGATCATATTATCAAAATTTAATCTTCTAATTTTAATTACAAAATCTTTTTTTTCATGATACAACAAACTTTATATATTTTACGATAAGTAATTTTGAAAATTCTTTAATTAATTCTCACTAAGTATTAATAAGACCTAATTTTGTTTAAAAATATACTAATCTCACATCGTGATTTGAAAATGTCTCATGAAATAATTTGATATCTTTTTATTTATTGAGTAATAAAAACACTCATTTACAAATATTTTTGATATCTTGGTACTTAAGCAGTCATTTGGCCACAATAAAATTCTAAAATATTTGAAGATTATTTGAAAAATCCATTATTTCAACATTGAGATATATAGGATTCTTCTTGTCCTAAAACTCTAGACATAAATAAAAATATAAAAATAAAAACCAACTTTGTGATGCTCTTTTTGGTGCAAAAAATCATGAATTTTTTTAAATGCATAATAGTTTCAATTAATTTATCCATTTTCTCTTTGAAGTTTGAATAAGTCACTACACTCTAATTAATTTAAAATAAATTTTTAATTATGAGTAAAGATGCACATGATAGGGGGCAGTTTGACGAGAAGGGTTAAGGGAAAAGCCTAACAGGTTGCTAGGCTAGCAAACTTCTAAAGAATGATGCATATGACACCTTAAACGAATCATACATGAAAATTAGAGAGAAAATTAAAGAATTTTGTGAGGTATAACAAACATTGGCATATCACACGCGTTTTTTCACTCAATGATGATGTAACGCAAAAAATAAATCTGCAAAATCTATTGAGCTTTCAATATGTAGTATGAGCTAATAAGTATCTAATATTATGATTTTAATAATTCATTTATTTTTAATTAAAATTACTGAGTTTGATTCTTGGGATTGAAAAAAAAATAGATGGATATTTCTCCTTAAATAGGTCCAACAAATTGCAAATTTGGATTAGACCAAGTTTGCACCCATCCTTGGCAAAAACCACTTAACTTTCATTGCTAAATATAAAAAAAAATTACCATTAATTTTATTCAGAGACAAATTAATAATAAATTCTTAGGTAATTCTTTTTTTTTTGTTGGTGTTGATTTTTATACTACTTGAATTTGAAAAGTATATAAGTTCAATTATTGGATTCTTTTTTGGTATGGATGTTCCATGTCCAATCATTTATTAATTGATCTAAGGAGAAAATCATTATCCATTCAATCAAAATTAAACAAACTTTGCTAAGTGGTGTTTAAGAGATTTCTTATTATTTATAAATTGTGAATTTGAGTATTAGTGTCAATAAGTTAAAGTCATTTTCATTAGGTTGTGAGTGGTTTATATCTAACACTTGTTTTCTTCATAAATAGTGAATGATACAGACAATTGGTTCATCATTGATCATCGTGTCTGCGATGGGATGATTGATAATCTTCTTCTTTTAAACTAAAGCATTTATATTTTGTTTAATCCGGTATTTGATGCATGATTAAATCAAGATTTTTTATATTGAAGATGAAGCGCTCCCTAATAAAAGAGATTATATGTCCACTGCTTGAATTCAACATGTTTAATTAAGAGAAAAAAATACTTATCATTCCAATACTATAATCCTTGTTGGTCACATAGCTTGAACTAATAGCAATATATGTGTGTGTGAAGATATCAAAAGAAAAAAGAAAAAGAGAACCCAATCATATATACATAAAAAAAAAATTATATAAGAAAAATTATTGGGTGTACTCTTGAATAGCCTTTTATAGCTATCTTAATATCGAAACGTCAGTGAAAACTCTCAATATGCACCCCTCTTCGCTCGACCTCCAATTACTCTTAAGGGATAATTCCAAAGATCTCTTGTCAGGTTTTTCTCCATAATACTGACCTCCCTTTTTGTTTACGATATTAGCTTACCTCTCTTACTTCGAATTTTCTGTAATGATTAATGATTTTACCTATTTATTACAAATTTGAAATTTTATATTTTGACCATTTTACTCCCTCCCTAATAACAGAGATAAGTGTAATGTAAACTCAATAATATATACATTAAAAGTTAGATAAGAACAATTGTTGGATGTACTCTTGAATCGGCTTTTATAGATATCTTAATATCAAACCGTCAATGAAAGCTCTCAATATGTAACCCTCTTCTCTCGACCTCCAATTACTCTTAAGGGATAATTTGTGTGTTACACCCCGTAAATTCTCGACATGTAGATGGCCTATTCGCATGTTGGTTAAGAGTTTTAGAATGTCATACATGCTAGAAAAAGGCCCGAGGAAAGATCG
>JACEIK010001463.1:196828-208045 GCA_018107945.1 Datura stramonium | reverse complement strand
CAAATTGACAAAGGAAGGACACTTCATAAAGGAACCAAATTAGTTTCTATAGTTATACGCTTCTGAATACTATCTAACCAATATAAGAGCTGACATAAGGATTAGGCTGATATGCAGATTCCATTGATGTTTTAAATTGTGAAAATAACAGACGTGCTTTTCTAGGAGATTCTCATGAACTGCTGGTTGATTTGGAAGGAATGGGCGGTGGTGGGAAGATAGAGATAGAGGTAAGTTGATTTGAATCTGGAGGCATATTCAAGGTTCAAGATCACTAAGACCTTGTTTATGTGTAGGAAGCTGCCTGGTGTTTGGTTGGTTCATTTTCTTTTGGTTCTTCGGAATTTATCTTCTGTGACTGGAACTTCTATCTGAATATGGGCTTTCTGGCTAAGAGTTAATTTGTTTATCAAATTTGTTGAGTCAAAGTAATAAATCTTTTTCTATTTAATGGAATTTCAAACCTTCATTTTATGAGGATCCATCAGATTATTTGACGTACTCTATAGCTGAATAGTATGCTAACCTTGACTTCAGAAAGCATCCTTCTTAAAATGATACTCAACTCACCAGATGAAGCTGGGAGATGCAGTTTATTTAGCTCTTTGCTCTTCACTTTTCAGTACATCCTTAGACATTGAAATAGGTTCATTTAGCATTGAGTGCTTCAGTTTATGGCATTGACAGTAAAAATAATCAATTCTAGTATGTAGGGTCTAATGTGTGCCTCTCCCAATTTGACCATTGTTTATCCAATTTGAGATTTCACTAGTTGTCCCACTAACATGATACAGATTAAGTACAAGAGTTTTGAGAAAATTGAAGAAGAAAAGAAGTGGTGGAACATCCCAATCATTACAGAATTTTTAAAGAAAAACGGTTTTGAGTCTGCTTTGAAGTCTATTCTGGGTTCCGAGACCGTGCAAGCTCGACAATTTGTACAGTATGCGTTTGGTCAGATGAAGCTACTAAATGATGCATATAATGATTCAAATAGCAGCAGCAGTCATGTTGTGGGATCAGATGAGTCGCAGAAATCATCCAACTTAGCTGACTCGAGCATGCCCCCAGAATCCGAAGTCTCAAATAATTTGAAAGACACCAAAGTTGGTGGTGAAATGGAGTTTAATCATGATGGAAGTGACATAATCGATGAGCATAATTCCCCTGGCACTAAGATTTTCGAGAGCTCTCAATCAGATAAGCATTTCTGGAAGAATTTTGCTGATACTGTCAATCAAAGTGTTGTTCAAAGACTTGGTCTCCCTGCTCCTGAGAAAATAAAGTGGGATAATCTTGACTTGTTAAATAAAATTGGATTGCAATCACGAAAAGATGCAGATGCAGGTTATGTTGAATCTGGTCTTGCAACTCCTGATAAACAGGAAAATGTTAATGGTAGTGCATCAACTGAACCACCTGTTCTTAACAATATTCAGTCATCACTTCCAGATATCAAGAAGGTGACACAAGACTTATTGCGTCAAACTGATTCCATTTTGGGAGCATTGATGGTTCTAAATGCCACAGTTTCTCAATTCAACAAAGGAGCAGGCCTTTTCGGAAAGGGTGATGCTAAAGAAGATTCTTCAACTGGACTGGAAAATGATATCCTTGGATATCCCATGAATAAAGATGGACTAGTATTGGATGAGAAGAAAGCTGAGGAGATGAAGTCTCTTTTCTCAACAGCAGAGACTGCCATGGAAGCTTGGGCACTGCTAGCTACTTCATTGGGACATCCGACTTTCATCAAATCTGAATTTGACAAATTATGCTTCTTAGATAACGAGTCAACCGACACAGAGGAAAGTTTATTTATTGCTGGCTATGAATTGTTAGTTTCTATCAGGTTTCTTAGATCTGATTTATTTGATCCAAGGAAAGCCATTCTACTGATTTTGGATTCTGTAAGAGCTGCAGGTAGCTCTCTGGCGTGATTCAGCAAGGAAACGGTTAGTTGTTGCTTTCAGGGGAACCGAACAAGTAGGTTCTGGTGTTAAACACATATGTAAAACTTGTTGATTTAGCTTACTTGGGGATAACCAGTTGTTCTTTGATCCAGACTAAATGGAAGGATCTTGTGACGGACTTGATGCTAGTTCCTGCAGGGTAACATTACAGATCTGTACAAGAAGAGGCTGGCTTTAGTTTTTTTATCTCTACCTTGTCCTTCTGGTTTCTCTTTACTACTATGTTGTTTTTCCTATTACAGTAACAGATAATTTTATCCTTCTCTAAGTTCTCTGAGAGTGTACTTTTATTGAAATACAACTGTTTACTATGCTGAAAGAAACAATTTCTTTTTCTTAGAGGAATAGGATTGGGAGATAACCTTCCATCCTGCATCAGCAAGTGTAGACTGCCAATACCATCATAGCTAAAGGTTTTCCAGAATTTCACATGAAATTTTCTAACTGACTCCATTGAAAAACATTTGAGCTTCAAACAGAATTTGAAACAACAAGTAGTAGCCAAACACTTACTAATTTTCAATCTGAATTATATGTCCTCGCATCTTCATTATTTGGATGTTGGCAAGAAATTTTAGATGTTAAGCAACCTCTGTCTATTTTATTTTCTTATCCTGAGTTGTCTCCTACTCTGCAGGTTGAATCCTGAAAGGATAGGTGGGGATTTCAAGCAAGAAGTTCAGGTGGCACTAAAATTCTTACTTTTCTATCTCTAAGTCCCTGAATTATGAATGTACTCTACTTATATTTATAATCCTTCTCATTATCAGACCAGAGGTTATTTTTGTAGGTTCACAGTGGTTTCCTAAGTGCATATGACTCAGTTAGGATTAGGCTTATCTCGCTTGTCAAAAAAGCAATTGGCTATCGGTAAGTGGCCTGTCAAACAGAATTGTACAACACTTCATTTTCCTTGATTACCTCTGGAAGGGTGAAGGAGAGATAAGATAGCATAGCTCATCTTTGAATTAGGATATTGATTTGATACTTTAATTATCTCAAGCCGTTGACAATTGCCTTCAGCACCAGCTTTTTTCCCCCTGCTTTTCTTCATTGTTCCTCCTCTCCGTTGTCTCTTCTGTACGTTGAAGTAAGAATTTTGGCAAATATTTTTACAAGTCTTTACTAAGTTGATTCATGCCATGTGCTTAGTCCAAGTTCATAATAAAAAAAAAGGAGGAAAAAGATAAATAATAAAAGAACACTCCCCTTTCCTTACCGTCAAGTGGCTTTCAGCTATTTTCTTCTTGTTCTTAGTCTTTTTTATATTTATAAGTATAAGCTAGAGTGATGTTACGCTCCAACTCTTAAAACTTGTAATGCACTTTTGCGTTACTGAGATGTCTACAACTGCCTTGGTCTTTTTCTTCTGTTCTTCCTTCTTTTCGTGTGGGTCTTGTTGCTGCTGCTGTACATCTTCTTCTTTGCCTTCTTGGTGCTTTTTGCTTTCTTCTCTATTTATGATGTACTTACTTCACCACTAATCATTGATGTCATATCACCTATTACAATTTAAATGTATTTTCCAGGGATGATGATCTTGACCCACCAAACAAATGGCATGTTTATGTGACTGGCCATAGTCTTGGGGGTGCATTGGCTACTCTTCTCGCTCTTGAACTATCATCAAGTCAACTAGCTAAGTAAGTTCCTTCTTTTTCTGCTTATGTCTGTAGCTTGTTTCCCATCCATTCTATATCATTTACCATTTACCAACATCTCGCCAATGACCACAGTAACTTAGGGCATGCATGACTTGGTTTTCTGCTGTCTATTTAACATGTTTTTATTGTTCATCGAGAATTTGATTATACTGAGTTGACCACAGAGCCAGGAGGCTTTCTAGAGAAGTTCAAATGATCAAATGTCACCCACCTTCTTTCTCAGGCACTCTATTTGTTACTTCTATAGTGTTTTGGTATTATGTTATGATTTATTAATCATTCTTGGAGACTTGCATAGAATTCCTCAAAATAGGATCTTCTTTTAAGAGCAGAAGTTGTATAATTGTTGGTAAAACCATATCATTGATGTTGTTTCAAACTAACTACAACAACAACATACCTAGTGTAGATCCCACTCAAGTGGGGTCTAGGGAAGGTAGAGTGTACGCAGACCTTACCCCTACCTTGTCTAGGTAGTTTCAAAACTAGTTATGTAAATGATCCTAACAGTGGACCTGTATTCCAGTCTTATATCTGTTCTGATCAGTATTCCCATAATTGCATGGATCAGAAGCTATCTCAATTGCTCCCTTGTTGCTGCTCAAAGGAGCAGTAATAGGTAGGGATGACAGTATTTGGATGCGTGACATTTTGTACCCAAAACTAATCCGCTACCTAGCTGCAAGAATATCCCTTCAATTGTTCCATGTCACCACTTTGAAATCTTTTCTTGATGGTTTCATCTTTTAACCAAATTGGATTTGTGATGACCCTAAGTAAATTGTAATTGCTAAGTTGCTTGCTGATTGATCCATAATAATAGAACATCTTGCAAATTAAGGAGTTCGCCCAAAAAGAATATGTGTGCAATTATTAGATCCAAATTGTTGGGCGACCCTTGTTCTTGAAGTACTTGCGGAGAAAAACCAAGGCCTCTTATCTCTTCAGTTTTATAACTGCCACCTCATATTATAGACTAAGAAACATGCTAATAATATATGTGTGACTGTCTTATCTTTCTTGTTGGTTGTGTTAGGCGTGGAGCTATATGTGTGACCATGTACAACTTTGGATCTCCAAGAGTTGGAAACAAAAAGTTTGCTGAAGTTTATAATGAGGTATAATTTGCTTTCTGCAGATGTTAAGTGCTTATGTTGAGACTGACTGTATTCTATATTGCCATTATGGTCTTGCCATTTGTTTATGACAATCTTTTGCATTTTTTTCTCTTTTAAATCTATTCTTGCTGGCAAGCAAATAAAGTAAAGGAAAAATAGAAAGTATCATGTCTTTGTTGATCGGCTACCCAGAGATCCTAATGAAGCTAAACTATTCTATGTGAAAGAAAGCGTGAAATTTCAGTTCTTTTCCTTCAATGAATTTAATTTATTGATGACCATGGTTCATTTCTAAATTTGTTGTGTCTCGCTTTCTGTTCTGATAAATGAACCTGTTTGTTGGTCTTCATGTTGAGAACAGAATTTAGCTTGAAGTTCTCACCAGTCCGGGTGCAGAGACCATAGTCCAAATTTTCCTCCAGCGCCAATTGACAAGAAAATTTTCTGAAATGGAAATGTGCAGAGTAGCTCTGCTTCAGCAATCACCCTTCTTCAGTACATGCAGTGTATGAGAAAATAGAGAAAGTTGAGCACCTCTTGGGAGGTCTTCTCAGCTTCTAATACGGCATTATACTCTGGTCTTAAGCAGAGTATCGTGAGAGGGTGTAATGTCTGTGTTTTGGGGTTTGCCTATTCAGTTACTATAGACTCAACTATACTTTTATAAGTTAAATGGTCTTTACTTCTGAAACAAGTTAACGAAGGAAAACAAAAAAAAAAACCAAGAAAAGGAAGAAAAAGATTAACAAACTAATAAATAACAAAATCTGGTTCACATACTCCGCATTACCTAATTAGCCCTCCTCAATAACACTGGATGGAAATGATTTTGATGTTCTCTCTCCGTCTCTCCTATGGAGGTGGTTTTAATATTTGAAGTGTGAAATTCTCGGGGTTTCTGAACATGCTATTGAATTTGCATTGCGTGCTTTGTCTAATATGTCAGACCAACTTTCAGCAAGTTTGAGCCAATAATCAGATGCCTTATAACGTTGTTTGCCGATAGTTCATGAGAATATCTTGCCTGTTCTTCTAATGTAACATGATGAACTGCTGTAGCTCTTTAAGAAAAGTGACCTTACAAAATCACTTTCGCCTGCTTTGGAATTGTACTGAGAGTTTAATTTTGTCAAATACTGAGTGACTCTATATAACCCAGTTGCTTCTTATATTGTAGAAAGTTAAAGATAGCTGGAGGGTTGTAAATCACAGAGATATAATACCAACAGTTCCTCGCTTGATGGGCTACTGCCATGTTGCTCAACCCGTTTATTTGGCAGCTGGAGATCTGAAAAACACAATGGTGAGAGTAGATTCATTTACAAACTTTTTAATCTGTCATTTTACACTATATAAAACATCAGAAGTTTGTTCATTGTTGAGCTTCAACCTCAATTAGATTGCAGAATGTTGGCATTGGTAAGGAAGTTTTGTTTCCCATTAGAGCTTAAATGGGAAAGTGTGTCGGATGGTTAGCTTAATCCTGATGGAAATTGTGGAAGGTTCAAAACAATTGACCTTTAATATCTGTTCTGTAGCACATTTACTCAATTGCTCGAAGTAACGTTTTGAGATTTCTTCATAGTTAAGGTAGAAACTATTGAGATTACAATTTATGTCATTCTTACTGATTATGTATGGGAACCTACTATCCCCCATGGAAAAAGTCAGAAAGAATATGATCATATTTGACACATGAAAGGAGCTTGTTATTTTAACTAAATATGTCTCGGAACAATACGTTTCAGGATAATGTGGAACTCTTGGAAGATGGTTACCAAGGTGACGTTATCGGAGAGGCCACACCTGATGTTATTGTCAGTGAATTTGTATGTTTCTCCACTTTTTTTTTTCCATATCTTTATTTGGCTTCTTTTTAGTTGTCCTCCATTTCATCCATTGGTAATATGTTTTATTAAGATCTTGAATTGTTGATTTTTGAAATAGTACTGCTTGCTTGCATACAAATGAACACCGTCTTTTTTTTCTTTTCATTTTGTTCAAATTTTAGCGTATTGAGCTCCATTTGCTAGGTATCTGGTCGTACACATTGCTTTTTCTGATTTTGTGATCCCCTCAACCTCATGTTAAATTCTGGATTTTGACTTGATACAAATATGGAGGGAAATTGCTGGTAAAGTTTATTGTTCAGAAAATATCTTTTTGCATATAAAGCTACTCTGCTGTCACAATAGTTTGTTACAATATTTTGATTTAGAAAAGACGAGTAGCGAGGGAGGGTGTCCTTGAGGTATAAGCTTATCAATTCAAACCATTAGGCTGAAGTTTTGAGTCACTGGGAAGCTTTGTTGCTTGGACTCTTCATAAATATGTCTGGTGTGGTCGGATCCTTCAAAAGATATGCATTTTTGGAAGGTTGGGGGGGGCCTGGGAGATTGTCTCTCCAGGGTAAAAAAGAGTTACCAGATCAGAAGAAGAAAAAGGAAGCTGATTAGCCATATGTTACTAGCATGTTGCCATACTTTCAGCTTGAGACAAAGTGCAGGATGTTTCGGAGTTAATTTTGCTATGGAAATTATTTCCTCTTTGTTTAAAGGTAAAAAGAACTCTTGAGAAGCTTGCGATTTACTTATCGTAACGTTTTGTGCAGATGAAAGGTGAAAAAGAACTTATTGAGAAAATATTGAACACAGAGATCAACATATTTCTAGCAATCAGAGATGGCAGTGCACTTATGCAGCATATGGAGGACTTCTATTACATCACTCTGTTAGAGGTACATTGCATTTTCCATTTACACCTTACCATTTGGAGCTATGTTGCTCGGACTTTTCAAAAATGTCGTGCAATACTTTTGGATGATCCGACATAGGTATTGCAACATTTTTGAAGAGTCCGAGCAACATAGATTTTGTGAACCAATATATATGGATAGAAATGATATGTATTTACTTTTATGCTTTCTAATTCTTTTTCCAGAATGTGAGATCAAACTATCGAACTGTTCCAAGGTCACAACTGACAGGAGAGAAGAACATATCAATTGGATAAAATGCAATATATAAAAATAAATATTCTGGACTGCTTTGGACTATTTTTTCTTAAGCCGAGGGTCTATAGGAAACAGTCTCTCTATCTTTAAGGTGGAAGTAAGGTCTGCGTTCATTCAACCCTCCCCAGACCTCACTTCGTGCAATTATCTGGGTATGTTGTTATTGTTGTTGCAATATGTCAAAATTCACCAATGTTGATAGTCCAATTTCCAAAGGTCAGGGTAAAAGTTGTAAATAACATTAACACCAAAAAAAATAAAATTGGCTGGATTTATTGTATATATGTATGATTTTTTTTCATGCAACTGTACATTGCCCCGGTCATATGTCACTTAACTAGTCTTTGTGAACGTGCATTGTACGTGTATTTTTGTTAATTATTACAGAATAAATAAATGATAGAACAATGAGAGACATATATTGCATTTTGCTTCGCAATGTGTGTTTGCTTGTTTTCGTTTATAGTTATAGTATTCTTACAAGAGATAAAATTTATGCGGATATTAGTAATACATGAATTCGTTATGAGAGAAATTGTGTATTATTTTATTCCGGTTTTAGTTATGCAAGGTTAAGTTATTCATGTATAAGTTATTTCACCTTCTATTCTGCATAAAATAATACGTAGATTTCCTCATTAACTTATAGATGTATTAGTTATGCAGATTTTTAGATTATAAACCAAACACCATATTAATTTTATACATGAATAGCTTATCTACTAACTAATTTTTAAATATGGTATTATTTATGCAGAATTTAATACCTGTATAATTCTAAATCAGTTACCAAACGAGCCCTTGTAGCTTAATTGAAAAGACTTGAAAATGGTGCTATCTGCAGCTTTTCTAACATGACTATAAATGGAGATAAGGATTTTTATTTTTATTAATTAATAAGTTGTTGGTTTTCTTGAAGTTGACACTTTTTTGCAAGAAGGAAATAAATTTTGATCAAAGAAAAAAACATTCCTAAAATTCCTTCATAAGTAAAAAGGGCAAAAAAAAGAAGAAGAGAAAAATAGCTTAAAGAATCAAATTGTCTCTAATTTAGTTGTATTAATGACTTGTAAAATTGAGTTCTAAATGAAAGTAGGTTATATCTTAAATTAGCTTTAATAACTTAAATTAGCTTAATAACAAGTAATTTGTAATGAATAATTACCTTCACCAAAATTGAAGAAGAAAATACACTTTACAAACAACAAAAAGGGAGACAGCATGAGAAGCATCAATTGAGAGGACCACCACTAATTCTACATATTGTGGCGGGATCGTTAGAATTCTCTCGTACTGCAATTGTAGACCTCAATTGGACTTTATAGGAAAAAAAGTTTCGCTAGAGAGCGGTTTCACTTTTAATAGGCCTTACATGGCACCAAATTCAAATTAATCGAGGCTACTCGAAAAAAAGTTTCGCTAGAGAGCGGTTTCACTTCTAATAGGCCTCTCATGGCACCAAATTCAAATTAATCGAGGCTATGATACATATACTCGGAAAAAAGAAACCTAGTAATAGTAATATCATTTTCACATATGTAAGCTTTTTGAAAGATTCTTAGAAAAGCTTGCTGCCTTCATATGGTAGCTCATTATTTTCAAGCTTTGCCTCAAAATGTCAACTTCCCTCTCTCTCTTGAGTTCTTGTTGTTCTTTTGAAGCTATTTCCTCTTTTAGAAGTGCAATTTTTTCCTCTTTTTCTTTCAGCTCCCTATGCAGCTTCTCTAATAATTCCACTTGTTCTGTTTTCCAATAGAGTCCTCCTCCTGGTGAAACAAATTAAAAAACGTATTAGAACGCGTCGAGAAGTTCAATACCTTCTTGATCGAGAAAATGTTCAATACTAAATGATTTGGGACACATACAAAAATGAACATAAACATATGATCTTTAACTAGTGGATCTATTTCAAGAAATGAGGAGAGGTTACCTTGATTAATTGTCCTATGAATAAGATCATCAAGCTCAATCTTGATAGCAAAATAAAGTTGTTTCCACTTCTCAATAGCCTCATCTCTTCTAGCTTCCTCATTCCTAATTTGCTCCAACAAATATCTTGTTGTTAATTGATGCCACTCTTTATCTTCTTTTACACAAACAATCTCATGATTTTGTATTCCTTTGGACTTCTCTTCTTCTTCTTCTACTTCTTTTTTATCTTCCAATTTCTTCCTCAACTTCTTCACTTCCTCTCTTAGCTTCTTCCTTTCCTTCTTCCACTCTGCTTCTTTCAATGCAAAAATAATCATCTCTTGTGCATTAACTTGACTCTCATGTTCCCTCATGCACATTATCTCATTCATCTCAGCTTGAAGAAACCTTATATTGTACTTCAACCCTTCAACCACTTTGGCTTTTGGGTAGCTTTTGTCCTCCTTGGTTTGAAAACTCCCCATTTTCTATTAGGGATCTCCTATTTTTAGTTGTAAAAGCAACAATCTTTTCTCTCCTTTTTATATAGTCTTTGTATATATAGGAAGTGTGTGTTTGTTGGTTGGTGGGGGGTGGGGTGTAAAATGAGGGTGTAACTCAAGCCATGTTTCATTAATAGATGTATGTAGAATAGGATAGTCAACAATAACCAATCTTAAGTAAGGAGACTTTTTTTGTTTTTCAAAAATTAGGTGGAAGCTTCTAAAATTTAAAGATCTAACCCTAATAGGTGGGACTAAGGTTAGAACATAACACAAACAAAAACCTGATATTTAAGTAGAGAAGGATAGACGGACATGCTTATTATATATCCACCGAATTTCGAACCGTGCACGATAGACTCTAGAGGATTTCTAATATATCATCAAAGAGAAAAAAAACTTGGGAGTAAGGTACAAGCAACATAGCAACTAGTACAATACATTAAGGGGTTGGATGGATCTTTGGATTGATGGAAGGAAATAATAAAATGCATTAAAGGGTATATTGGATCAAGTAAGAATGGAGTATGGGATAACATGATTTTTGTTGGAAAAAAGAGGCTCCAACCATGCAATGTGAAGTGATGGCATTAAATTATGCAAATTGTTTTGTGGCTCTTGTATCAATTCAATTATTAATGTATACTGTGAAAGATGCCTTTTGTGAAAAGGAAAAGAATGGAGAAGTCATACTTCAAGATATTGACATGAATGAATGACCCTAGTGTGAGCTAGTGTCCATTGGAATAAATCCACATATTCCAAAAATCACATGTACAATCATTTTGGAGCCTTTGAGGGCGGGGGAGGTTCAATTTTAAGTTTGAATTTAAGTTATATATATCGATAATATAGATAAATTTTACACTATCATATTAATATAACTGCTTGTAGCAAGTTGCTTTTCTATTTCTTCATGTCATATCATCATGTTTACTAATAAGTTTTACCTGTTATTATACACTCACAGTGCATAGAACTTACACGTTTCAAAATTTACCTAACAAAAAGGTAATTTTTTTTTAAAATGTTTGT
>JACEIK010001463.1:160298-180255 GCA_018107945.1 Datura stramonium | reverse complement strand
ATGTCGGAATTTTATGCTATGAGTAATAACAATGCGGTTGTATGCGGTGAATAATAGTACAACATATTATTCAGGGACTGCTTACTTAAAGAGAATTTTAGTTTTTGATCACTTTTACTGGCATATTGCTAATTAGGTATCATTGTTCCATATTCTATGTAGCATAAAATAATACATAAGTTTCCATGTAACTCAATGAAGGTATTATTTAATACTTCCGAGCAAAGTTATACTAGTTATGGGGGAGGGGGATAATATAACAATCAAATGCTGTATTAATTATGCGCAGATCATTTTCTAATTCCTCCAACCAAAACTGTATTATTTTATGCAAGATTTTGTGTTGGGATTATTTTTGCCAAGCCTTTCAACCAAACCATGTCTTAAGTTTTTTTCTTTGTAATATCTTGAATAAACTGGTTGAGAAAGCTAAGATGTGATTGGATGCATTCAGACTTACACTGGGAGCATCTTGATTGCTGTGAACCCCTTCAAGCGTTTACCCCATTTATATGCTAAGAGTGTGATGGAACAGTACAAAGGAATTGTCCTTGGGGAGCTGCCCCCTCATCCTTTTGCTATTGCTGATTCTGCTTACAGGCAAGATTCATGTTTTTCGAGTGGCTGTCAAAGTATTATCTTACCATATAATCTTTAACATTGTGCTTCTGAATGCAGGCAGATGATTAATGAGGGGATAAGCCAGTCAATTTTGGTAAGTGGAGAGAGTGGAGCGGGCAAGACAGAAAGCACAAAAATGCTTATGCAATATCTTGCATATATGGGAGGACGAGCTGCAGCTGAGGGAAGGAGCGTGGAGCAGCAAGTCCTAGAGGTATGGCTAATTTTTGGTAAATTTTCTCTGCCTGACTTTGTTTCGATTAATCAGGCTATTGGAATCTTGAGACGGCCACTTTCTTGTCAGGATTGACTTTATAAAATCTGTTCAAAATATTTCTGGATCAGTCAGTCAATCGACTAAACCTCAAACATTTCTGGATATATGTACATTTTTAACTTTTGCTTTCTTCAGTCAAATCCAGTTTTGGAAGCGTTCGGTAATGCTAAGACAGTCAGAAACAACAACTCAAGGTGAGGAGACTAGAAATTCAGATGTTTATTCCTCTTCATATAGTACATGCTGTTTAACTTATGAATTTTGCTTCACCAACATGTATTTTGGCAGTCGTTTTGGTAAGTTTGTAGAGCTCCAGTTTGATAAAAGGGGAAGGATATCTGGTGCCGCCATCAAAACATATCTGCTGGAACGGTCTCGTGTTTGTCAAGTTTCTGATCCTGAGAGAAATTATCACTGCTTCTATTTGCTTTGTGCTGCACCACCTCAAGTAATTTCACTTTTGCTGTGCCTTTATGTTTGCAAATCTTTTCTTCTACAAGTTTGGGAGCACTTTACCTGTATGAGGATTTAGATCGTACTTGATGCTTGCTCCTCCAAGTGCAATTTGTTTATTTCTAAATTAAGCACCATGAATATGTTAACAAAGAAAAGAGAAGGTTTTTGTTTATTTTTATTTTTGTTATATTTGAAGAATTAAAAAGTAAGATACATGTATACATCCTCTTGCAATAATACAGGGTAAAGTTGTGTACAATAGACCTTGTGCCGTCTGTCCCTTCGGAGAACATTGTGCATAGAGGGGGCTTGGTGCACCTGTCCTTTTCATTAAAAAAAATTAAATGATGATTAGTGGTGTAAGTATTATCCAGTACTTATCTACTGATTTAGAAAGAACATAGAAATAGAAAGGTGTCTTTGGAAAGTTTCCTTTGTGCCCTTTTCACATGAAAAGCATAAATACCTCTGGGGAGAAGTGTAATAAGCCAGTAGATGTTACTACTGAGTATGACTGCAGAAGCCGTAGTTGTACGTGCCATGGTCTAGTTTTTCAATTTAAGCACTAGTTGTTGATGCCACTACCACCATTAAGACCATAGAATATTCTCGTCTGAAAATATTCCATAAACATGACTCTTCTTTAACCATATGAGCTATCACATATTTCAACTGTTCAGGATCATGCAATGTTGTTCTAAGTTGGAGTTACTTGTTTTCTTTCCTTCTCTTTTGTTGCAGGATGTTGAAAAATATAAAGTAGGGAACCCAAGGACATTTCATTATCTGAACCAATCAAATTTTTTTGAACTAGCTGGAGTGGATGAATCAGAGGAATACCTGGCAACGAGGAGGGCCATGGATGTTGTTGGGATCAGTCAAGATGAGCAGGTATTAGCATCATTACATTCTTCGATACATGGGTTACATCATGAGAGTCTCTAGTTTTAATATTCAACTGCAGGATGCTATTTTTAGAGTAGTGGCTGCAATTCTTCACTTGGGAAACATTGAATTTGCAAAGGGAACAGAAAATGACGCTTCAGAACCCAAGGATGATAAATCACGGTTCCATCTAAAGACCGCAGCTGAACTGTTCATGTAAGCGATTTCTTCTATTTATAGTCTCCATATACCCTCGTGTTCCCTTTTTTTTTTGGGTAAAAAAATTCATTTTGGTGAAATCTTTTTTAGGTGTGATGAGAAGTCCCTTGAGGACTCCATGTGCAAACGTGTCATGGTAACTCGTGATGAGACCATTACAAAGTCCCTTGATCCAGAAGCTGCAGCTCTCAGTAGAGACGCTTTAGCCAAGATAGTTTACTCAAGATTGTTTGATTGGTTAGTTGAGTTCAGGGTGATTAAGTTTTGTTGCCTGTTTAGTTGTACCAAACATAATTGACCCAAGACAAATGTTGTTTTATTGTTCAGGATAGTGAACAAGATCAATAATTCTATTGGCCAAGATCCTGATTCAAATCTCTCAATTGGTGTTCTAGATATCTATGGATTTGAGAGTTTCAAGACAAACAGGTGCTTAACCGGTATGCTTTTGTTTTCATCATTCACAGAGGTTAAGTTCTTGCAGAGTGCTGGATGAAAGTTCTGTTCTGCCTATGTGGATTTTTGGAATTGAATGTTCATTATCCTCTCTGAACCAACTTAACCATAATTTTTTTCTCTTTCAACATCTCCCTCTGTTACCGGATTTATCTTGGATATGGTTTATTGTTCCTTCTATAGTTATTACCTATACACATATTCTGTTTCTTAAAGCACTTTTGGTGTTGAGTTCACATTTGGATGAATAGCCTTGTCTGTATTCCTGCTAGTTTATTCAATTTGTTTTTTGGTTCTCTCTCTTTGGTAATGATTATTGATTTCTTCTATGCAGTTTTGAGCAATTCTGCATTAATTTGACCAACGAAAAACTGCAGCAACATTTCAACCAGGTTTGTGTAATCATTCATTTGATAGCCTCATAGCTGAGAAATGTTGATATAAATATTAAAACCTTTTGTTATTCCTTTTGCCAGCACGTTTTCAAGATGGAGCAAGAAGAGTATACCAAGGAGGAGATTGACTGGAGTTACATAGATTTCATTGATAACCAAGATATTCTTGATCTGATAGAAAAGGTGATGCAGATCATGAATATATTTTATCACCATCTTTTACTTTTCTCTGAAAAATGTATAGAGTAAGATTTATTGGCAGAAAATGGAACAAAAGAATATACAGGTGTATAGAGATAAAGAGTTCTATAAAAAGTAGATCTTACTACCAAATAATATTAAATCATTAATGCATGTCAAATTATCTTATGCTGATTACATTACTATTTGATTCACTTCTTTCCTCCACAGATATTCTGGTAAAAAAGGATAACAGCTTTTATCATCAGTTCTCTCTGTTATGTCGTAGATTTTAAATTTTATTTATATGTTTTGGTTTCATTTCACCATGTTAATGTTCTGAATACTATGTTTCTTTCAGAAACCTGGAGGGATCATTGCTCTTCTTGATGAGGCTTGGTATGCAACATTTTAAATCTTTAATTTACTCTATTTTTTCGTTCTCTTGGTATAATTATTGAAATTAACCACAAAACTCATTGGCTGTGGTGTTGACTATTCTTTGTGGCTATTCTCCCAGTATGTTCCCAAGATCAACACATGAGACCTTCTCTGAAAAGCTGTATCATACTTTTAAAGATCATAAGAGGTTCAGCAAGCCAAAGTTGTCTCGGACTGATTTTACTATTTCCCACTACGCTGGTGATGTATGTACGAAAAGTAGTTCTTCAAGATATCTATTACATCACAGAATGAGAGTTATTCAATTTTTTCCAAGAAAAGCAAGTGTTGCTCAATGTTGTTTTGACTTCTTTCATGTCAGGTCACATACCAAACTGAGTTCTTTTTGGATAAGAACAAAGATTATGTAGTTCCAGAGCACCAAGCAACACTTATTGCTTCAAAGTGCCACTTCGTCTCTGGCTTGTTTCCACCTTTACCTGAAGAGTCTTCTAAACAGACCAAGTTCTCCTCTATTGGTGCTCGATTTAAAGTATGTTTTCTTCTTGCCTTTGATCAACCTGTTTTGATCATTGCTTCATGGCTCTGAAATATCTTACTCTATGCATGATATAGCAACAATTGCAATCATTGCTTGAGACACTTAATGCCACAGAGCCTCATTATGTTCGTTGTGTGAAGCCAAATAATCTTTTGAAGCCAGAAATTTTTGAGAATCAGAATGTACTCCAGCAGCTTCGTTGTGGGGTAAGCTTCAATAAACTCTTCTATTGCAAACTATATAGTCTCTGCAGACCTGGATGCTTCACAACTAAATCTTTTCTAGGGGGTTCTGGAGGCTATTCGCATCAGTTGTGCTGGCTATCCTACTCGGAAACCATTTGATGAATTCTTAAGTCGGTTTAAGGTCCTTACTCCTGAAGGTTCTAAAGGAAGGTATTATTTGCATTAGCCATTAGCACAATTCAAAGAGTTCTCAAGGTTTCTACCCATTTGTTTTCTTTGGTCTGTTAACATTTAGAAAATTTTGTCGCCATGTTTTCTTTCACATTCCTTGTCTCATGATAGTCTTCTCATTGATAGTATTGATGAGGTTGCTGCTTGCGGGAGACTTTTAGAGAAAGCTGGGCTTAAAGGTTATCAGGTACAGGTTATTATTCTTCTGATAGTGGTTATCATAAGGGGCAAAATCATTAAGAATTATCTATTAAAGAGAAAAATTATGTTTTTTGCTGAATACTGCAGCAAGAAATCAAGAAACAATCAGTAAAATATCTCCCTATTCTCCTTTCCTTTAGGAAAGAGATTACAAATAAATTACCTACCTAAAATAATGTAGAATCTCTCTAATCTAGAAAACAAATAAAATCCGGATTCCTAGTCTGAGAACATTTTATTAGTCCAGAATTGTGGATCTTTGAGATCCTTTCCCCAGAATTAGGACAATTCAAAATCGTGCTTATTCCTTCAGCTCTGAAAGTTCAGTGCCTTTTTCTTTTTAATTGGAGTATTTGGTCATTTAGTTGCTGCAGTTTAGTTGAGAATCTTGTGGGAAACCTGTAAGCTAGGTTTCTTACTTTCTTGATACAACAGATTTTTGAATGTATTACATCTGTTCAAATTTGCATAATCTGGTTGTATGATTCTTCTGTTGAAGTTCATAAAAAATTGTACTTTCCAGTTGATGCATTCTATCTGATATTACATAATTGCAGGTTGGTAAAACAAAAGTGTTTCTTAGAGCTGGTCAAATGGCAGAATTAGACACTCGCCGAAATGAGGTCCTTGGCAGGTCTGCTAGCAAAATCCAGGGAAAAGTTCGGACATACTTTGCTCGCAAAAAGTTTGTGTTGTTACGAGTTTCGGCAATCCAAATCCAAGCTGTTTGTAGGGGTATGAATCTGTTTGATTTCTATATAATTTATATGACCACGTGCCAATAAAAAGCGAGATCCGCAGTGAATACATCCTGGACCCTATGCACACCGTCTGTCACACTGGGATTTGGTTTCCTTAAATTCAATAATGCTTCTAATGGTTTACTTGTGCAACAAAAAGAATCTCTGACAACTGTTTTATGATACCTATGCAGGCCAGCTTGAACGGGCTCTCTTTGAGTGCAAGAGGAGGGAAGCTGCCTGTCTGAGGATCCAAAAAGATGCACGCAAGTACATTGCAAGGAGATCTTATAGATTGCTGTGTGTTTCAGCTGTTTCCATTCAAGCAGGACTGCGTGGCATGGCTGCTCGAAACGAGCTTCAATTCAGAAAGCGAAAAAAAGCAGCTACCTTTATCCAGGTAATAGAGGGACTTTCTACTGGCTTTTTTGAATTTCACCTGCCATTTTAGCTTCAGTTTTTGATCCTTCTGGTTCAGCATAATGATAATTAGTACTCAAGTAACTAATCCATTTTTACATGTTTTTATTTGACACTTAGGTTTGCTGTAAATTTTCTCACCTTTTTTATGTTGATTATAGAGTCATTGGCGGAGATACTTGAAACGCCTGCATTATAAGAGGATGAAGAAAGCAGCAGTTACGTTACAGTGTGCCTGGAGAGCTAAATTGGCCCGTAAAGAACTACGGAAGCTAAGGATGGTAAGAACTTCTCTTTCTGTTGGCTTTTATTGATCACAAGATTTTATGTACGTCATGCTAGTTTGTTGTTCCCCTTGATCTGTGTAAATTGTATTTGTCATTATTCTCTGTATTCAGTTATGACAGAATAACAACTAGTTCTGAATCATTCAATGAAAAGATCATGAAAGTGTCAATGTTAAAAAAAGAATATCAATATCTTGTGCTTGAATTGCTGAATGCGGGTCCAGATTTATATATTCAACTGTTATCTTGCCAAAAATCTCTCTTCAAGCATGTTCTTTTAAATTGATATTAGAGTCTTTAACCCCTGATTTGAAATGAAACGAAATTCACAGATGCTACATGAGATTTTCCCCATATAGAACTTGCAAATCTATATCTGCCACTGTTGGGATTGGTATTTCAGGTGTTGGAGTTCAAAACCTTAATAAATGTGTTAAATGTCTTGATTTTATTTTCTGCTTCAGGAAGCAAAAGAGACTGGAGCTCTCCAAGAAGCCAAAAGCAAGCTGGAAAAGGAAGTTGAAGAGCTGACACAGAGACTAGAGGTGGAGAAACGCAAGAGGGTAAATGTTTCTGTTAACTTTCAAGATGACTACCAGTATTATAATTGGTATTTAGAATCTAAAAGGTTTGTTATCTATAATGTCGTCCCTTCCACGCAGTCTAAAGAAAATGAGTTCATCTCATCTTTGTTCGGTCCATCTTTTCTGCACATTACTGTGAGTTACAGATCCTAAACTTGACAATTGAGACATAGATCCAATTGTATTCCTAGACTTCAGGAATTGAAAATAGATTTCCATTTTCTAATGCTTTAGATCTACTTCTGGTTGTTGCTCCAACTACAGTATTTGATCAAATTTGGTAATTATGATATCTACTGAATCCAGAAAAATTAATCAACTGTCATTCCCTGAAAGACAATGCTTTTCAATGTGTATTTATATGTATCGTCTCTTTTGTCTGCCCCAGAAAATGAGTAATTTGCAGATCCGACCAAATATGAATTACTTAGGCATAACAAAGACCAAAGTACACTAGAAGCTTCTGAGGAACTAATGGTTCATTCCCAGATTCTCACTCGGAATTGAAAATACTCCTTGAAATGATGTACCTTAAAGATCACCTTTCGTAAAAGAAGAAAGCTCATAGATTCATTTAAGAATGAACAGAATATCTAATGCAAGTTAAGAACCTGGATGGGACATGCATTAGTACAAGTGCATATCAGTTAGCTTCGTATAATGTTTCTCGTGCAAAAGATTTTTTTGAAGAGAATGATCAATTTGGAAATGCCTAGAAAACGGGGAAACACTTTTACTCTTTGAATGAGTTATTTGCACAATACGATAACCAAACATGATAATGATAAAGAGATGGTAGTTATTTTGCGGAAAAATTGTTGACAGTTAGTGGAAAACTAGTATATATCCTATAGGAGGCATTGCTAGTTGAAATGGTGTAAGGTGCTTAATTTTAATCATGATAAACAGGCTTCTGTTTGTGACCTAATGTTGAAATATGATGCATGCATATTTCCAACATGATGTCCTACAATGTTCAAGCAAAATGCTAGATTTTTCATTGTGCATCTTTTCCAGTACCCTATTAAATCTATGGCATATTTGTTCTCCTCTAGAGCTAACAATGATTTCTAACCCTATGTTGCTCGGACTCTCCAAAACTGTTGCTGCAGCCGTAGCTGATTGGCTAAAAATGCACCACTTTTGGAGGATCTAACACGCACACGTTACCATTTTTGAAGAGTCTGAGCAACATAGGTCTAACCTTTTTCTGGGAATGCTTCAGTTAGGATTTATATGATTAGGACTCTGAAACTCTGCTAAAATTTGCTTGTTGAAACAGAATGTTTTAGTGAATTAGTGACCGCAAATCTTAGTGCTCAACTTCTGAATCAAATGAAAGCATATACATGTTTTTGCTTATGATGCATACATGATTGAATTGTTGATGAAAATTAGATGTGATGGCTATTTGGTCCTTTGTAAACCTGTACTTCTGCAGAATCAAACATAGAACAGATACCACGATGTGGATTCAAATTATAAGTAAAAGGTGATTCATGTCGTCAAACATGCTTTTTTGTTGCCTTCTAGTTGGAGTTGATTAATTAAGCAACTAAACCTCAATTTGAAAGTAGTTGGGCTCAGTTGTTTGGATCCTAAATGCCCATTCTGCTCTATTTGGAGTTTATATAGCTCAAATATTTGATGCACATTATGTTGGAAATGTGTATGTCTTATAATTTCACTATGAACTGTTTATTGTTGGACTTTGGAGCTGGACTAAGGTAAAGCAAGCATTGAAAATAAACAGAACATAATGTTATTCTATTTTGTATTAGCATCTTGCTTCTATACCAGTAACTGACAGAAACTATATCAAATAGGACAATCTGGAGGAAGCTAAAACCCAGGAAACAATGAAATTACAATCTGCATTGGAAGAGATGAGGCTTCAGCTTCAAGAAACTAAAGAGCTGCTCAAGAAGGAACGCGAGGCTGCCACAAAGGTCATGGAAAAAGGATCTGTTATACAAGACGTCCAGGTTATAGATCAGGGGCTGCTCACGAAGGAACGTGCGGATGCCACAAAGGTCGTGGAACAAGGATCTGTTATACAAGAAGTCCAGGTTATAGATCAGGTGCAGGTCAACAAGCTTACAGCTGAAAATGAGAAGCTTAAGGTTAGGATGTGAAATTTAACTGTGTTATCCTACTTAATGGATATTGGGTACTCTATTTGAAGTTCAAAAAGTACATGAAGTAATCTTGATGGGGAAACTTTTTTTGCTGTTTCAAATTTATTCTTGTATCGACTGTTTTCTTGCTCAACATAATATCCATAATTACAGCTTCTGATGTATAATTTTCATAATTCAGTTGTTGAATAGGATTTTAATATCTTGTCAAATATGTTGCAGGTTCTTGTTAACTCGTTGGAAAATAAAATTGATGAAAGAGAGAAAATATATAAGGAGACAGTCAGAGTAAGTGAGGAGCGACTGAAGCAAGTTCTGGAGGCTGAGTCTAAGATAACTCAGCTGAAGGATGCCATGCAAAGGTAAGGAAATTTTACATATCTCACTTTGTTTGTTCGAAACACCCTTTCCTTATTTGTTCTACCTTAATATTATTTATTAATATGGATTACTGATCATAGTTTGTCTGAAGCTGAAAGTCAATCAGGATTTTATCCTTGGTTGATTTCCCGATTATTAAATGGTCTATTTGATATTTTTACTACATTATTTATCTTCCTATATTATTTTGTGCACTGCCTATTAAGAAAAGGACCTTGAGTCTAGCTCAACCCCAAAAGCTAGCTCAAGAGATAAGGAATGCCAAGACTATATAAAGAGATCAACTGTCCCATAACTCACTGATGTGCGACTCAACACCTCCTGCACGTCCAGGACTGGACTTAGAGTGTGGACAATATAAGACAGGGGCCTAACATCGGGTAAACAATGGATTTGGATGGCCCTGGATCCGATACCATGATAAGAAAATGGATCTTGGGCCTAACTCAAACTCAAAAGCTAGCCTAAGAGGGGAGGATTTCCCCAGCAGAAATAACTGCATACACCTCCCAGAAGGTTTGTGGTTCACTTGTTTCAATCCACCTTAGCCTCCCCTTTGAATTGAATCTAATTTGTATTTGACCCAAAACTGCATCCTGATATCTGCTGAATCTAGATTCTATCATAACTTTTGGAATTGCTGGTATTTTATTGTCAATACAGCTCTAAGTTAGTTCTGCAGTTGAATCTCACAGCAATTTAGATCCTTATTTTCTCCTTTTTTCTTTTGATACTGATTGAGAGAATCACAGTTCTAGAGAGCTGCTAATGAAGGATCCTGAGGCTGCCACAAAGTTATTGGAAGAAGTAGAGTTCCAGGTTGCAGATCAGGAGGTGTCAGGCAAGCTTACCGCTGAAAATGAACAGCTCAAGGTGAAGATGTTAGATTTAAATAGTGATGTACTACTTAATAGAAAATTTTCTTGAATTTCGAGATATATCCTGTGGTTTGGCTGGGACCAGTTTTTTTGCTGCTTCTAATATTTTTGTCTTGTTTGCTTTTTATTGCATAGGAATACTCCAGGATTGCAGTTTCTGATCCGTAATATCATAATTCAGTTATCGAACTAGCTATTGACATGTTTATCAAATATGTTGCAGGTTCTTGTTAACACACTGGAAAAGAAAATTGATGAAACAGAGAAAAAATATGAGGAAACAAGCAAACTAAGTGAGGAGCGTTTGAAGCAAGCTTTGGACGCAGAGGCTAAGATAATTGAGTTGAAGCTTAACATGCAAAGGTTGAAAAGTTTTACATATATGGCTTGGTTTCTTCAACAGCTCTGGCCTCTTATCTTATTTGTTCTTTCTTAAATATGGCTTCGCATGTCGTTTAAATATGTTAGCTGTTTGTCTGAAGCCGAAATGGGTAAAAGTTCAAATTTTAGTTTAACCTAGTCAAATCTGTTTGACACAAGTATGTCTAAGTAGATGATGGATCCATACATATTGTTTCTGTATGTTCTCCAATGCTTCTTTTATCAACTCCACTTCTTTTTAGAGCAAAATTTGAACAGATAGAACAAGTTAAAATCCGGGATTCTCCAATATTGCTTCATCTTATATTTGTACAAGTTAAAATCGGGGATTCTTAATCATGTGAAATTAGCTAGCTTGAATATCTTGTGAACTTTCCATTTGTATCTCAGGCTTGAAGAGAAACTTTCCGATATAGAAGACCAGCAGATTCTTCGGCAGCAAGCGTTGCATTTACCTACTGGAAGAACTTCAAACCGTTTCACAGTAAAAACTCTGCCTCTGATTCCACAGAAATGCCATTCTTTTCTTCTTCTTTTTTTCATAGCTTTCTTTGAGCACGTCCTCACTTTTTTTTTCTTTTTTATGTTTTCCTCCTGCAGCCTTCTGAAAACGGTCATAATGTAAGTGAAGAATTCACCTATTTAGTGCTTATTATATACTCCCTCAATCCCAACTTGTATGATACTCTTGTTGTCATTTTAGAACATCCCAAAATGTTTGACACCATTCCATTTCTGGAAAAATTTCACTACTTTAAAGAATTCAAATTCATTTAAGTGTTCAAGTTTTAAATATTGAGGTGATATTTTTTCTATCAAACTAACATTTCAACTATTATTCTAATGTTTTCTTCCACTATAACATATAAGTTAAATTAACATCTTAAACACTGTCTGCACTCGTATACAGTCACATAAACTGGGATGAAGGGAGTAAAAGTCATGTTGGTGCGTTGCATAACGTCAGTTTATATACAGGAACCACTGGCTGCAACATCATCAAGAAGGTTTGGTACAGAGTCTATGAGGAGATCCACTGCTGGAGCACAAGCAAAATGGTTTGGTACAGAGTCTATGAGGAGATCCACTGCTGAAAGGCAGCGGGTATGTACTCAGGAAGTGATCAAATATTTTTCAGTCAGATTTCCTTTTCTGTTTGTCATTTTTCTCTGGTTTTGTACTTTTTGAGGATATATAGGACAAGAATCCAAAAATTGGAGTTCCTAAATCATGCTATGCCACAAAAACATTTATTTATAAGGCTTGTGGTTTGAATTCTATTGTATGACTGAGATTCACAGATTACGAGCTGATGGCTTAGTTAACTTCCTCTTTCCCGAAAGAAAAAACAGGATAAAACATTATGTTCGATTCAATGAGAAGTCGGGAAAAAGAAAGGACTAATTGAATTTCTTTTCTCTGATGTTGCTAAGAGGTTGATACAGCTAACCTTTTTTCTTTTCTAATGGGTGGGGGATGGGCGTCCAAATTCTTCCAATTTTATATTTCTTCTTCCTTATCTTCGACGTCATTCCTTATGATACCTTGTATACTTTCTTGTTCACTGGCTATCTCTTGGTTAAAAGTAGTCAATAATACATAATGATAGCTAAAGAAATGAACATATAAAAGAGTGTTGACCACTTTGGACTTATTTTGATGCTGTAAAGAAATGGATCTTGACCTAACTCAATTCCAAAAGCTAGCTTATGAGGGGAGGATTGCCCAAGTCCATATAAGGAGACCATCCATCTCATTAACCACCGATGTGAGACTTTTTTTTCATTCTTCAACACCTCACCTCACGCCCAGGGCTGGACATCTGGTGCCTGTGCAATTTAATTTGAGGGCTCAACGTCTAGTGAGACGGATCCTGCTCTGATACCATGTAAAGAAATTAATCTTGGGCTTAACTCAACCCCAAAAGCTAGAAATCTACCTTTCTTGAAACTTTTTTTCTCAGAAGTTATGTTATACCTATAAAAAAGCTGTCAAATCTGCTGCAGAAGATAGTAACGGGAGGACACTACTGCATATGTTTATCACTTCCCCTTTTAGTCCTAAACCCCGAGTAGAATGGTTTTGTGTGTGTAAGCAATGCTAAAAGATGAATTCATGTATAAATTGTTTTGCATGAATAGAACATTGAGTTAATTTTTAATTCCCTGTTACTAGTGTTTGAGAAGTTGTTTTATTCACACCGGGATATTTTATGAAAGAGATGGATAATACGTCAGCACAGGAAATATTCCTCCACTTTCCTGTGAATGAATGTGGTGATACTGTGGGCACTAGTTTTAATATCCTCTTTAATGTTATGTTGCAGGAGAGTGTGGATATTCTTATCAAATGTGTCAGTCAAGATCTAGGGTTCAGTGAAGGGAAGCCAGTGGCAGCATTTACCATATACAAATGCCTACTTCATTGGAATTCCTTCGAAGCAGAAAAAACTAATGTATTTGATCGTCTTATTCAGATGATTGGTTCTGCGATAGAGGTAATTTCAATATCGTGAAGAAATAATTGTAGCTATTCGTAGGTGTTCATGAGTCATGACATCAGTGTCATACATAGTTAGCCTGCGTTGGTCCGGAAATTGGACTTATGTACTGCTTTGTCAAAAATGCATCATTTCAAAACTGGGAAAGGAATATTATTTACCCATTTTGCATTTGAGAAATGCTAACTGCTTCTCATCTCTCATGCTCCTAAAGAAAACTAAAGACTATTGAAAGAAGGTAACCTAACAACTGAAATCAGAAGGATTTGACTAGCCGGTTCATCATCTTAACTTCCAGCTTAAGCAGAATAGCTGTTATATTATACATGCTATAATTTTACAAAATGTAAGCTTAAAAGTTCTTAATGAAGTCTTATCTGTGACTCTTGTTTCAGTCTCTATCTTCTGAGGTCAGTTTTCTGTCATATTGAGAAATTAAAAATGCTGTCTTTCTACCTCATAATATACACTGATATACACGCATGCTCGTTTTATATCAATTTGCAGGATGAGACAAACAATAATCACATGGCTTATTGGCTGTCCAACAGTGCAACATTGTTGTTTTTGCTTCAGCATACGCTGAAAACTACTGATTCAGCCCCAAAAAGACCGCCTCAGCCAACATCATTTTTTGGTAGAATGGCACAGGTATTTAGATTCTTACTTCATCTCTATTATTGAATGTGCTCCTAAAACTATTGAATCAAAGTTTCTGTGTGCTCCCTCTTATTTTATCTAACCTAAATTGAGTGGCATAATATTACCTAAAGACACCATCATATTTGAAGTAGTTGGCTATATCTTTTGCACTATTACTTTGTGTATTTGAAAGCACTTCTATTGAAAGTTTCTACAGTTATTCTTTGAGTTCCCTGTTATTGTACTTAATAAAATCGGACATATCTCTGATTCTACTGTTGACGTTGAAGATTTGAGAGCAAAAAGAAAAAATAGAGAGAACTAACTGTATTGATATGTGTGAATATACAAAATATACGAAAAAGGGTGGTGCATTTAGTGCACTGTTGACGTATTTAATAGGTTGGGACCGGTCCTTGACTATCGAACATGCCCATCAAACTCATAAATGGTGAAATCACTTGAGGTTGCAAAGTAATACTGAAAATCTTTGTCGGTCTAGTGGGTGATGGCAGGCTGAAGCATGCTCTTACAAAGGATAGATTGCGAAACAAGCAGAGACAAAGTTTGGAACATAGTTCCTTTATGTATATTTTGGTTAAGTTGAATAGAAAGCAAATATCAATGTTTTGTGGGAACAAAACATACTTCATAAGTGAAGTTTATTTATCTTCAAATCTAAAGGATGAATATTGTAGATGAATATACATAACATTTTTCTTTATAGACTCCTTGCACATAAAAGGATCTAAGTCCAGTGACTTTTTCACATTCCCATTTCCTCTCGTTACTGTTTGATTAATGAACTTACCTTATCCAAGAAAAGAAAAAGAAACTGATGCAAAAGAAGAGGATTAAATGAAGCTGGAGCAGATGGAAACTGACAACAATAAACATGAAAGAATCTGGGCATGAACCCAAAACCTTAAACTATGGGAGGAGTGGCCCAAGGCCTTTATAAATCCCTTTGCAAATCCTTACATAATCCATGTGGGACAACAATACAAATCAGCACCCTCTTGCACGCTTAGCCCAATATTTAGAGTTTACATGTGATCTTTACTGCTGACTTACAAATGGCGAATAGGCTTGTCAAAAGTTGACTCTTATTCCATGTTAAAGAAGATGAGCTTCCAACCCAAAACATCAAGGCCATGAATGGAGTGGTCCAAGACTCTTATAAACCTTTGAGAGCCCTTACACAACTGATGTCAGACAATCAGAAGATTTCAGAAGGCGAAGTTGATAGCAGTTAGACAAGATTGGATAGAGAGAAACCAGTTCACAAAATATTCTGTGTGATCCGAGTTAGAGAAAGGAGGGACAATTTTCTATAGTTCATGAACTAATCCTATGCATATGCTGTGCGCTGATCTGAAAATGGTACCATGCTTAATATCTGTGATGAAGAAGAGGAAGTGAATTATATGTAATACTGCACCAGCAAGCGGAATAACTTTATACTTTATACAGATTGAACATGATCTGATACAATGATGAAGATTCACTTCTACTCATATTGATTTTAACTTGATTAATATGAAATACACTATACACTTATATATAGGTGTGATGCACTATTTAACATACAATCCCACATTTATCTCACCATTGACTTACTTATTAGGTTGCTACCTGTTGGTGTTGTCCTTACTTTCTAATAGTTTCTCTACTCGTATCCTGTGAATTTCCAAGCATGACCATGTAACTGTTACTTGTTTACAGTTTCATTGGATGGACATTAGTAAATCTCTCTGTATAAAACATACTAGTGGCCTAGAATTTTATGATACAGCTGTATGACCTCAGTCTCAGCCTCGNCTTGTTTACAGTTTCATTGGATGGACATTAGTAAATCTCTCTGTATAAAACATACTAGTGGCCTAGAATGAGGAATACGCAGGTTACTTATAGTAGAATTCCAGCAGATTTCTTCAAAAAATTTATTGATAAAATGATTGTACCTCTTTTCTAGAGTTTCCGGTCGTCATCTGCCAACCTTGCAATTGGTGGTCTCGACACTGTACGTCAGGTTGAGGCAAAGCAGCCAGCTTTACTTTTTAAGCTACAGCTCAGTGCTTATGTTGAAAAGATATATGGAATTGTTCGAGATAACTGGAGAAGAGACCTGTCTTCACTACTGACATCATTTATCCAGGTTATCACCATGTTTTGTCAAAGTTCTATTACAATGTCTTGTTTTATTTGGCTCTGCAGTCAGTTTAAAACTGTCCTTGTTTCTAGCTTTGTACTTTTGCAGTTATGTGAGTCTATAGATTGAACATGATGCAATTGAAATTTGATATATATACGCTGAACAGTATGAATATCATTGGGTGTTTGTTGATAAAAAATATCTCTTGAGAGAGTCTTCTTCTCAAATAGCACTTCTCCCTATCTCACAAGGATACGCTGGGCCCCTGTATCATTTAGCAACTCACTGCACAATATTCACTGTCGCTTTGATAAGGATTCTGGTCTATCTTGATTTCTTGGCCCTTTCAAAAAATTTCTCTTGGATTTCAAAATTGTGATAAGCTGCTGTGCTTGCAACTATAATTTATATTTTGATTCAAAGTTCTTCGGGTTATGGTCTTTGTACTTCACATATTCAAACTTCTAATTATACTTGTACTTCACATCTTAAATACTAGGCATCTCAAACATCAAAAGGCAGCTCCTTGCAATCACCACGGAAGTCCCTCGATGGTAGTTCTCCACCCACTCCCTGGGATGGCGTAATGGAGAGCCTAAATGGGCTTCTCAGTATACTGAAAGAAAATTATGTAAGTTTTCATTGTTGGAAATAGTGTGATGTAATAATACTATTATAAACTGATGAGTGGACTTATGAATATTTTCAGGTTCATCCAGTTTTTGTCCAGAAAATTCTAAATCAGATATTCTCTTACATAAATGTTCAGCTTTTCAATAGGTACATTTTTTTGTATCTCATAGCAGGAAGATTAGCCAGAAAGTCATAGAAACTCCGCTTACCATACTATTTAATCATCATTGCAGCCTTCTCCTTCAAAGAGAGTGCTGTACATTCAGCAGCGGAGAGTATGTAAAAGCTGGATTACAAGAAATAGAAATTTGGTGTGGCAATATAAAAGAAGAGGTACTCTATCATTAGAACTGTAAGGTTACATTGTTAGTAGATATTAGATATCATGAACTGTATTTACATATATGTAACTTTTCCTTCGCAGTACGTTGGTTCTTCTTTGGATGAACTAAAGCATGCGAGGCAGGCAGTAGGATTTTTGGTATGTTTCTCCTCTTTGAATGGGCAAAGGTTATCAATGAATCTTTGGTTTTCTTTTTTCTGAAAATGTTACTCTACTTCATATGCTAATAATCCTCTTCTTACGTCCAAGTATGATTTTGCCGGAAATGCTTTCTGTTACTTGCAAGTGACACCACATTTATGGAAATTTAAATTCCAATTTTAGATTATCACCTTACCTCTTCCATATACTTTGCCCTGTCTAAATAGCTCCTTTACAGGTTATTAATCAGAAGTCAAGACTTACATCTGAAGATCTAACAACTGATCTCTGCCCCGTAAGTTCATCTTCATCGTCTTCTTAGTTGTACTTAATTTAGATTTCAAATGTTGATAATACATGGCGGTTCCGGGTGGCTGCCACTTATGGCAGTTCATATTCCTTCATTAGTTGTTTGAGTGCTAGCATGAAGCATCCTATTGAGAATTATGAAGTGTATATAGATCGATAGGGACTTAAATGAATTATGGCCATGTTAAGATGGGTGTTTTGAAGTTAATCTTCATGTTACAATACGCGTCCTTGGCATTCGTGTCGTAGCATTTACACATCTGGCACTGAGCATCTTTTTCCTTTGGATCATCTTTTCAGATTCTGAGTACTCAACAGTTGTATCGGATATGTACACTTTACTGGGATGAAGATTTTAATACTCAAGGTGTATCCCCAGATGTAAGTCTTCCTTTCTGCATCTGCTCTTATTTTATTTCATTAAATTTCTTTTATTAGTTACATATATAAGAAATGCTCCTTCGAGACGATCTGCTAGTCAACTAATGTACATCAATATAAGATATTGATTACATCATCCAACTGTTTGTCTTTCTGATTATATTCTTCTATTCTTCAATGATTCTCTCAGTGACTAAGCTTAACTCAACTTTTCTGCATTCATTTCCTAAACCATACTGCTCGGAACAGGTCATTTCCAGTTTTAAGGATCAAACGAAACAAGACGCTAGTGATGCAAATGCAAATGATGCAGATAACAATAACTTTACATTGGAAGATAATTCAAGGTACTTTATCTTACTTCCACTTTGCTGTCAAAATGACATAGATCCTGTTCTATCATTCATCTATTTGCTTCCAATGCAGCATCCCAATTTCTGTTGAGGATATTAACAGTTCCCTCAAGGACGTTGATTTCACCGGTGTAAAACCTGCAAACGAACTGCTTGAACATGCAGCCTTCCAATTTTTACGTGAATAAGGCTGAGGTTGAGGTTCCTCTAGCAGGAAGTGCATGTTTGTTGGAAGGACGTCCTCCAAGTTTCCACACCATGAATATCAACTGTTGTACATCCACCAACCGATGCATCTTTTCCGTATACTGTAACATCCAATGCCCCCTTTGTAAAGTTGCTCTAAATGTAGTCTTCTTGTAAAATTGTAGGTCTAGTTTAGATAGAAGGGGCAGAAGGGAGGAAGTTTTCCAACTTAGAGCTCATTCCATTTAGTCTTTTGTTCTTCTTATTTGTCTCATTTTTGTCTACTTTTAGAGTTGTCATTAGCTAGATTCTTTGTAACAAAGGACTAATTGGAGTACAATATTATTGTAAGAGCAAATGGCCAAAATTCAGTGCCCCACATAAATGTGTCCCTTTCTCTAAAGTTTTGTTTTGTTTTGACATTTGATTCATGTGTAGCTTTCTTCAGCACATTGAAATGGATTGAATATCCTATCTTCAATTTTTCACATTCTCTTAGCTTCAGCTCCTATAATCTTGTATTCAAAAGAATTCAACAAAACAATAAAGGGCAGCCCGGTGCACTAAGCTTCCGTATGCGTAGGGTCTTGTGAAGTATTAAACTACAAGGGTTTATTGTATGCTGTCTTACCCTGCATTTCTACCGGAGATTATTTCCACCACTTGAACTCGTAATCTCTTTTCACATGTCAACAATATTTTACAATTGTCTCCTTAAAATTGTAATAGTTCTTGTTCTGAAATGATGCAAGAGCTGCAATACTAGCCAGTAATGAGAGATTTTCTTGAAAGTTGTCTTTTTTAGTCAATGAACACCTAGCAGAGGCTATATAGTAAATCTAAGCTCAAAGAAATGGGCTTAAGTTTGAGTGTACTTGGGATTGGGCTAGCCCACTCTGCTGACAACCTTGGTATTGAGAAATAATGATAGTTTGTGTAACTACAAAAAGTAGCAGTCTTTTGGTTTCAAAATATAGCGGAACACACTATATTCACACACACAATAATAGTGAAATACTTTGTATTCGAGCGCATAAGAAGTGTATCCGTGCGTATACAATATCTCTATAGTTGAATATAATGTATTTACACGATTAATAAGTGTATCTGAGCATATACAATATCTCTGACTATTGTATCCGCATAGTTAATAAGTATATTCATGCATATTTGCTATAGAACCCCAAATTATCACTATGTACTGTAATTTCTTAAAGTATCACTATTTCAGGTAAATTAGATGTAGTCTGCTAAGTCACATTATTTTTCCATAAAACAACACCTCATTTGGCTTTCTCCAAAAATTATATTAAATGACCTTCAAAATAGTGATCTTGAACTTTTGATTCTCGCACCAAGGAGGATGAGACAGAGACTGGAACAGAAGCACCTTGTGAGGAAGCTGTGTGGGTGGAGAGAATGGGAAAGTGTCTGATTCTGCATTTTAAATGTCCCT
>JACEIK010001463.1:84719-156561 GCA_018107945.1 Datura stramonium | reverse complement strand
AAATTTTACCATAAATTCACCGTCAAAGGATATCATTAGATGTTATTAACAGTGTTTAATTTCCTTCCTTTATTACAGTTTTTGAGTTCGATACCTAAAAATATTGAAATTCCTTTTGATAGACCGATGCAAATCCAAATAAATTCGATAGGGGAGTATTTAAGCATCGAATTTTGAAAATGAATTGCGCCTGAAGCCATTGAACTGAGGACACATCTGTTGCGCGTCACGCATCGTGTTCAAGAGGAAAATAAAACTAATCTAAAAAGCTTATAAAAGAGTTTTTCCGACGCAAATTCAAACTGATTAGACGGGTGAGTTTATATAACAAAGATGCTTAAAATGAATCATAATCTTTAAAAAAAAAAATTACGCCTGAAATCATTAAACTGAGAACACATCTGTTTACACGTCACACATCCTGTATGTTGAAAGAGGAAAAACAAAACCAATCCAAAGCTCATTGCTCATTGAGGACAACAACAACATGAAGATCTTTTTAAAGGGTTTGGTAAAAACAAGAAAATATTTTTGAGTTATTCCCTAGATAATTGCTTAGCATATAATTGAAAGGTTTTTTGTAGATATTAATTTGACTTAATATAGAAAAACAAGTCTTCATTCATTCAAATCCTAGCAATTGACCTCATTAACTGCATCTTATTATTGGAAAAACTGCCTTAACTGAATGTGCAAAGAATGATGCATAGCTTAAAAAAAATAAAATAATTATGTGCTTTCAACACATGCACTTAATTCAATGGTCAATTACCAATCATAAGTGTGTATCAAGTTTTAATTAATTAACAAATTAAATAAATTGATATTTTGTCTTCACCCCTCCCCCTCCTTTTCTTGTGTCTTTTTTTGAGATTTGACTATGGCAAATGATTTTGGTACCAACTTGTGTTTGTTAATTCTCAAATCACATGATTAATTATTATAAGAATATATTTAGTTTATTAGTGGGTTAAACTCCAACTTACTTTTTTTTTATAAAAAAAAATAATAATAAAATAGATTAACATTGGGTAGGGAGGGATACACCATGGGTTTGGAAAAAGGAAATGATTGCTCGTAGTTGTCCATAAACAAATGCCTAGAAAATTTGGTTGCATGTTCTAAAGCTACTTAGCATGTAAACAATAATGTTCGGAGGTGGATTTAATATTTAAATTTTATAGGATTCGAATTAAGGATTATATCATGACTCATTTAATTTATTGGCTTCGAGTTCAGTTATCTATAGTTGATTTTTTAACACATAAAAGGACGTGAGCAAAAGTTATTGAATTTATCCGAACATATATCTCACCTTCTTAACCAACCCGTGTTTAGGTCTAGTTTACCAAATCAATTGTCTAAATGGTTTGTTTTGGCTTAACAATCTTATCAATTTGTTGCCTCTTTGCCTTTGACTTTCTCATCATAATTGACTTCGTTTTCTTTCGTAAAAGAAAAATACAAAATATTCATATTTGACTATTTCTTTCTCATATAATTAGAAAAGGTTTAATTTTGAATTATATAAATAGAGTCTTTTTCCTTCTAACTTGGGCAACATCCATAATGTAGTCGTAAAGCTGACTTTGAGAGTCTTGTTTAGTGGGAGAATTTGTGAGACACAAGTGTTATCTTACCACTTGTGTGAACCTCTTTTTTATTTAAGTGAATTTTTTGAGGTTACTTCTCTCGATATTTTGTACTCTCTTTTATATAGTGGATTGCTCGTCTCCTCTTGTGGATATAGGTCGATTGACCGAACCAAGTTAAATTATTGTGTCTCTTTTGACATATTTGTCATTTGTCTTCTTATTTATTGTCTTTCAAGATTTGTTTTGTTAGATTCCGCATGACACCCGATGACTTCGGTCCTAACAATATTGTCTACTTTTGGCTCAAACATATATAACGGATTTTGTCTCTTGGATTACGTTATCATCGAGCTCAAAAACACACATATTATGTAAACTTGTGTCATGTCCTATAAAGATTTTCCCCTTATATTTCGATGTGAAATTCGCCTAAAATTTCATATACAATCCTTTTTCAAAAGCTTATCAACCTAAAAACATGTCGGTCCTTCTTTTTATTGAGACGCCCTCATCAGACCGCATTCCATCACGAGCATCACACACTAAACTTCCTAATCCAACGTATTAAAAATTTAATAATGGATTCCATATTTTTTTTCCATTCGAAATAGTTGACTAGATTTTATGCCATTTAGTGGCGGTGATTCTCCCAAGTGAAAGAAGAGATTTTAATTAAAAATCTTAATAATTGAAAAATAAAAAAATTCTAAAAGTTTTCTAATAAAAAAGTGCATCAATTAATTAGTGTTTGATCAAATTTTTAAAAAAATGCTTCCAAATATATTTCTCTCAAAATAAAAATTTTAAAAAAACATTCAGAAAAAAAAACTTTTTGTTTAGCTTTTGAAGAATAACTTTTGCTATTCCCCATAAATACTTTTCTAAAAAATCTTGATCAAATATCTTACTTTTTAAAAATAAGCACTTTTGATCGACCACACTTCATAGATGAAATATCTTTGCAATTCAAGAACACTGTGAGAAAAAATAATAACCTAAATTGACTCGATCGAGCCTGAGCTTAATTGAGGTTTGACTATTCCGAGCAGAACACGAACATGGGTTTCGAACCTTATATGTTAAAAATTACACTATATATGCAATGTCACGATTATTTTTTATGTAACTTTTTCATGCATGTGTTTACTTCTTTATATTTTGAATTCCAACATTTAGTGAAAATTATGACTCTATCGCCACTTAACACAAGCTGGTATACGTAACACTACAAAAGATTAAAAATTAATTATGAAATTCGCCACTAATCTATAGTTAAATAGTCTAAAACTAATATGATTTTTTTTATATTCGGTCACTAATTCATCGTTATATGGAAGCAGCGACGGATTTGATGAAGTGTAAAACGGGATTGTGTTTTTATTGCTCCGGGGAGACGATTCAAATCGTAAAATTTTTGTTGTTCAGCGACATAATTTGTTTGTAGATTTCTTCTTTTCATTTTTGGGCAGTGTAATAGATTACCAGATATTAGAAGTATTGTTGGTTGGATAGAATCTCTCCGTTTAATCAGAGAAAAGATCTCGAATTCGAATTCTTAAGTATGAAAAATTAAATTCTATTAATTAACAAGCACTTATCAGCCGTCTTGCGCGTGACGCAAATTTAAATTAATTAAAAATTCTGATATAAATATTAAACACCGAACGAAAATTCCAAGAACTTAGAAGTGTTATTGAACCTTCGTGTGATTCTTTGACTATAGAGTGGACTTTGTTTTCTATTGAATCATAATTAGGGTCAAAAAAGTGCTTCAATTTTGACTCCGCGTGGAAACAGCATTAAACAAATTTACTAATTAAGTACGTATTAAAGATTGATTAACGCGTTTGCTTCACTATATATACATAACAACAAAAAAATAATTAAATGTTTCCTAAAAACAGAAAGTAGGATTTATAAGATCTTTAACCATATTATAATTACAAAAATACTTAAATAAATGAAACCCTCTTTAATTAATAACATTAATTGATCGAATTAAAGAAGCAATGTGAAGAGAAGATTTATGAACATTCTCTATACTTTCTACAATAAGAAACTAGTTAATGGACGGTGGCACTTATGTTTTTATTGTGTTCGAATCGGTCTGCGCATATTTTTGATTAATTTATATTGTCTTTTATTAGTATAGATATTTGGTAATTTTGTTTATCAAAATTTGGACAGATAGAAAAAAATTACATAGCGATGTTATTTTTATACTTTAAAATTTAAATCAGACATCTTAGATTTTCAGCCTACTTTATTGATCATTAGGCCACAATTTTGAGTGCGTTTTTAAAACTTTTTTATTGGGAGGGGAAAAATAAGAAAATAAGTCTAAAATTAGTTGTACTTGTATATACTTTTCTTTTTTGAGTGGACCGTCAACACACCTGAAGTATCATAATTTTTTAAGTTTCATACCTGAATTATAATTAAGTGTGTGTGAGTTTCTTACCTGAACTATATATCACTAAATGTTTATTAAAACACATTCCAACTATCGGTTGTTTCCTTTTTCTACCTGAAATATCAGCATCATTCTGGTAGAAAAAATGAACAACTAATAGTTGAGATGTGTTTCGATAAACATCTGGGCAGTGATAATTCGAATAAGAAATTTAAAACGATAATTCAAATGCAAAACTTAAAAAATTATGATTCTTTTTAAATGTATTTTTTTTAATAAGTCTTTAGATTAATATGATTTAGGATATATATATATATATATATATATATATATATATATATATATATATATATATATATTAAAAGTTGTCATTGATAATTTAAAAATGATTTGATTGTACTCTTCTTCCAAAGCCGTTGGAATTATAACACAATAAGAACAAACACTACCTTCTAATTCTTGCATGAAAAGAATACATTTCTTTTCTTAGCTAGGTTCCATGCACATGCAACTCTTCTTTTCCCCCACAACATGTATATCTCTTTTTTATTCTATTTTATATTCCTCTAAAGTATGATTATACGTATTTGATTATATATATTAGTTGTGTTTTCATCTCCAAACATAATATTAACTTTTAAATATTTTTTTAACTTATTAACTTCAATTTAATGATATGCTCTTATAACTATAGAAAAATAATGATATGTTTACAATTACAAATTCTAAAGAGTTTTTTTTTAAAATATATGTATGTCAAAAGTCTTTCATTTTTTTTCTTAATTAAATTTCATGGCTAGTCAAATCAAAATGAAACAAGGTGAATGTCTAGTATATACTATGTAGACTTTAGTTAGAACCAAGAAATGGTTATTATCTCAAATTTCTTCATCAAACCCAATTATAGTTAGTGGATTTTTGTCATGCTACAAAATACAAGGGATGTGTCTAGGATTGTGAATAATAGGGTTAGCGGTTGGACTTTGGGTAAACATATAATTATCTAACATGTGTAAATCTCAAGGCTAATTAAGTGTAGGTTTTGGCATTAATTGCAATCTCAATGTACTAATTATATATATGGTTGGTTCCAAATTCCAACAGGGAAATATGGAGTCTAGCTCCCAAAGACGCAACTAGCCGCTCTTGTTCCACCTACTCCATGTGGGTAGTTTGCCGTATCCTTGTCGGCTTCTTCTCGTACGGTGCACGAACGGATTCATAATTTAAACGAGACGAATACAACTACTAAGGTTCTTCTTGTACACTACACGTGTTTAGAAGTGGTTGTAAGATTAAAATGTGACAAGTTCATTGTTAAGGTTCGTAACACATTAAAATGTTACATTGTATGTGTGTTCGTGTGTGGGCGGTGAAACTTGAAACATTTCTTCTCTTTTTTTCCTATAGGAGAATTCGATACCTACTTTGAGCATGACTAATTTGAATTCAACCGGACAATTAATGTGTTTACTTATTTAACAAGGTTTTATGGTCGTTCAGTGACCCTTGAAAGTCAATGGAGTTCTTAGGGTGATCTCGTAGTTCTTACAAGGTGAAAATGATGGGGTCAATCTATGACTTTTTCTTCCTTTTTTTTTTTCGCATTTTGCTCAAAGAGTTGAAGGATCGGATAGTACATCGGGTTGTTAGCGTGGACCAACCTTTCTCGAGATCTCGAGATCTGAAAGAATTCGAGAATGGGAAAATACGAATCTAACTATCGTCTATATACGTTCCAATCATATTAAATACGATCAATTGTTTATCTTCCACTTTGAAGATAAATTATTTTCAACTAATAAAAATAATTATAGTTTCAAAGCACGAATCTGAAACATCTAATTAAAACTATGAATATAATTTGGCTCTTGTTTGGGTACGAATGTAAGTGCCCAAGGCACATGTTATAAGCCTCGAAAAATACTAAGTCATTGTTCCAACTTCAAATGATAAAGTTGGTTATTTTTTTATGGCAATTCTTATCCAAGAGATTTCCATTTCTAACATGCCACACGTGAGTTTGTGGTTCTTACCTCCAAATTAATTGCTTAATCTTAAATTATCAAAGTCTTTCTTCGATCTTGTTCGGTCATGCTATCGTCCAGTGACATTTCAAAAGGCTGATACTTTAGATAGTAACTTGACGACATATCTTTAGTTTTTAAAAAAAAAAAAAAATTAGAATAGAAGTCGTAAATAGGGATAATAAAATTAGCTCATGAAATATGACACATTCAATTTGTTAAGCTTGCGTTGGTCATTAGCTCGCACATTTATTAGTTCGGACGAATTCAGTCCATTAAAAGAATTGAGTTTAAATGTAATCCTAATCGATCCATGAAATATTGTCAATATATTTTGATAAGATATTTTTGTTTTTAATTGATATGTTATATATAGCTATAATAAAGGGAAATTTTTTATTAGGTACTAAGAAATTTATAAAAGAACAAATAAAAAAATTAAAATTTTTAGTAAAAGCTGAGCAGATTGAGTGATGTCCTTTTAGCCCATTTCAACCAACCTGTTTCAATTGAAGTAACTTTTGACGATTTAATAATAAGTTTTGCATGGGTTGCCCCTATTTTGGGTGGTCTTTAATTTCTTCCCATCAAATTTAGGATCTTTAATTTTTGCCCCCTCTTTGCTCCTTATAATGAAAGTTTGTGACAAATTACCCTTAATTATGACCTAATTATTTCTTTGGGCAAAACTAATTTCATTGCAAGACAATTTCTTAGAGAATGTTTGCCACGGGACATAAGTTTTGTATTATCTGATTGAACAATACCTTTTAGAGCTTTTTATTTTGGGACATATACGCCACTAAACTTATAACTTGTGGCTACTTATGCACATTGAACTTATGCCTTAGAGCATAACTTGTGCTATTGAACTTATGCCTTGAGCTTAATTTCTTTAGCTACATATATAGCTTTGTGTGTGCCGCTATGCTTAGGGCATCAGCACGTGGCTTAGTGACTTTTATGTTCAGTCGTAGCTGTGTCATTAGGCATACTTTTTGGTATAACTTGTACCAAAACTTATGCTTTGTGATTATTTCTCCCGTTGTCGGGGCATTTTTATCACATTGTTACTTGAAGCTTTGAAGTATAAAAATTAAAGACCAACAATTTTTGAGGAGCAAAAATTAAAGACCACCTCAAGTCAAACTTGTGAAAATGATCCATTTAATAACCCGATTATTATTAACTCCGTTCATTTTGACTTGCCTAATTTCAGTAAATTTTGAATTCACCACTGTCTAGAACGATAATTTAATAGTTATCAACTTAAGAACTAAATTAATCGGGATGATTGCAAGTCAGGTGTCAGCCTAACACTACCTCGTGCTTTTTCTTCCCTCGATTTGATTCTAATTGTTTTGAACCATAAATTATTCATGAAGCCCGTTTTCAGACGAAACTAGAGGAACCGAAGGCGATTCATCTGAGTTCTATTTATCGAAAAATCAAAATCGCTAATAGAAAATCTAAAAATCAATATATATAAAAATAAGGTATAACAATTTCATTTGGAAGAGCTACTTATAATTTCATCGAAGAAAACATTCTTTCGTTGTTCATTTGGGAATACCAACAAAAAAATCTTTAGAACACGATAAATCTTGAAATGCAAAACCTCACATGTCTCTTGCATTGTGTTGCTTTTTGTGTACGTTGGATATCTATAATGGATAAATACTATTAGAAATAAATTTTGTGTTATATGATAGAATAATTATTGGCACATTTCTATTTTATTTTTTATTTTTGCAAAATTCATATAATTCTAGAATATATATATATATATATATCATATCTCATCAAGAATTTAAAAAAAACAACATTATGGAGTGTATATTACATATACAAATAGAGCAAAGTTTTTGTGCTATTAGTAATAGTGAAGTAAAATATTTAATATTGATAGAAGTTAGTTATTATTTTTATCAAATTATAAATTTATTTACAAATTTCTTCATAAGTAACCTAATTAATAAATATTTTTAATTGCCAAAACATAAAATTTAAGGCCTGTTTGGCTATGGATAATTTTCGCTATTTGAAACAATTATTTGAACAAATAATTGTCATAATTTGAATTTTAAAAAAACAGAAAAACTAAAAAAAATAAAAAAAATAAAAAGTTATTTTTAAAAGATCAAAATAACTTTAATTTGTATTTATATTCAAGTACAGCACAATTTTTAAATATTATTTTCAATAATATTAAAAAAACTAAAAAAAATAAAATATTTTATTTTTGAATTTCACAATTATTATATTCAAGAATTTTTTACTTTTCTCTTCTTTTTCTCATCAAATTAACTATTGGTTAAATTATCTTCTTTTTCTTTTTTTATTTAAGGAAAATGGTTAAATATACCCCTCTACTTAAATTAGTTTAATAACTAATTTTACCTTCATCATACTATAGGGTAAATATACCTTATTGCTATTAAAGTATTTAAAAACATCCCTCATTTGAATGAAACCCCCAAGTCAACCAAAATAGTCCGACTTTAATAACCTAACAAGTTTTTCTTGATGATATATGTGTATGATAGGTAGTAATACTTGAATCAAATGGTGATGTTTAAGTTGATGACCTTTTGAGTTTTACATTGATTTAAAGATGGGTCTTACAAGAACTGCCAAGAGACTCTATTTACGGGTCTTCTCGGGAATAAAAATTCACAAGATTTCACCTTTTTCGGTATGGATAACTTTGGCTCATTCGTCGGCAAACTCCTTGTTCGATTAAAAAATCATGGTCTTGGGAAACAATTTGCCAATTTTTCATCGATTTAGTTGATTCCATCAGAAATTATCCTCAATTCTAAGAATTGAGTTGTGTCGAGTAGTGATTTTGAAATATACTCAAATTAGGTGCGGGGACGGATTTACCTTAGACCGCGGGGTTGTCACGTGATACGAGCCGATAAAATTGTTCTTAGATATACATTATATAAACAATTAATAAAAAAAAATAAAGGCAGAAAATTAAAGGACATTATTTGTAAACAAAGATAGACATTAGCCTGGTGGTCAGAGCACTTGCACTTCTCTCAAGAGGTTGTGTGTTTGAACCTGTCCAACCTCAAATTTTTTAAAAATCTGCCATTCATTTAATTGCTCTAAAAGAAAACTCTCATTTAAAATAAAACCCCAGTGGTTTCTTAGTTAGTTTGCCCACTTTTCAAAAGTATTTGTGCCGCATTAAGTGGCATCTACTTGATTTTCATGACAATAATGCGCGATTGAGTTTTATATGTATTTGATTTGAATTTATATTTTTAATTTTTGTATTTTAATTAAATTACATGTTTTTTTTGTTTTTTTAATTTTTTCTTTAAATTGTGATACTTGCTCGTGAAAAATCCTGGCACGTGCGCAGCGATTAGGTGTGTGTCGAGTAGTGACTTTGAAACATTCTACTCTCTCAAATCTCCTTTAACAAACTCTCTTCTCTCAAATTTCACAGAAAATTCGCACTTCCTCACGGGAGAACTCTCGATTGATCAGAATATTTGAGAGAATGGGGATCCTTTATTTGGGTGAACGAGTTAGAAATTTAGGTCCATTTTGGTTCCAAGTTGGAATCGAGGCGAAGGTTATATTGTGAGTTTACGGGTTTTATTTTTAAAAACGGGTAATTTGATGTGATTTGGGAAATTCATTCAAATGAGGATATTCTTGAATACTTTGGTAACGCAGAGAATTGACCCTATAGTATGACGAAAATTAAAATTAGCTAATAAACTAAAAGAAAGGAATAAATTTAACCTTTTTTCTCTTATTTCTAATCATCAAACTTGGTTACATTATTTCCTTTTTTTTTTCTCTCTCTTTTTTATCTATTAAATAAACTTGGTTAAATATCCACCGTCCATTTAAAAGGCTAAATAATTAACTAAATTCGTCGTGAACTCGTGATTAATAAAGTTATGGAATAATTTTTTTCCACTTTTCTCTAATTTGTAAATAATACTTTTCTAGGGGAAAGAGCAAGTACTCCTAAGTATTAAAATTATTACAACTTGATTTTTTTTTTTTAAATTAATCCAAAGAATCAAGCTTGTTGAATAAATCAATACTAAATTATATTATATTCTGAAAAGCTAAGCAGAAAGTTACGCCGACTAAATCATATTTTATTCAAATTTTTTTAAAAAAGAAACTTAAAAAAGTAATTAACCGATATGGTGTGATGGGATGGTTAAATTATTTCGTCTTAATTAGGGTCTCGACTCTCGAGTTTAAATTCTTGGAAATGAAAAATATCATGTTGAGAGCTAACAATAAGTTATGTAATATGTAAATATGAATTTAATTGAACGTAGCTTCGAGATATTAGATATCGAATAAAAAAAAAAAGAATAATCAATCATTCCCACGGGCTTTTCTCTATACTTTCTATGTATGCTTCTTTCCTTTGTTTTTCTTTTTTTCTTCTACTTTTCTATTGATATTTTTTTAATTTTATTTATTTTAATGAAAAACTTTTAGTATCATATAAATTTATAACTTTTAGTATCATATAAATTTATAACATATTTAAGAGCATGAATTTTAAAAGTTTATCACAAAAATATATTATGACATGTATTAAATGATAAGCTTTATAAAAATTATTTATTTTAAAAATTTTTATAGTAATTTAAATTATATCATATAAATTAAAATTATAAAAAATTAATATGTTGCTTGCATATGTCTATCATTATTTCAAAGATTAAAAGAGCAAAAGAATATACTCATATAATTACATACATGCTCACAAAGAGGTGGAGTCAGGTAAGATCGAAGTTTATTCAAGTATTTTTTTATTAAAATATTATAATTATTAATTAATAATTATTTGATTAATTGTACTTAATTTGTATATTCATTTTCAGAATTCAATTTTATGGTCCATTTGGTGGTCATGACATTCAGTTATATTTAAATCATACCCAAATAGAGAATTACAAATCATAGTATTTTTTATTTATTAACTTAATTAATTAATTAATAGAAGATCATACATAATCATGAGGAGTAATGATTATTTTGCCCCTCATGAGACTTATGATTGGGATAAGGATTGAAGAACCATTTTGTCAATCCTCAGTTCAGTATCATATGATTTAATTAATTATGTCAGAAATATATTTGTCAGATATATGAGTGTAACAATCTTCTAATAATTTTATACCACTTAGAAATTTATTATACTAACTGGTATTATAAATTTTAGTGTTCGAAAAAATAATGTTTTTATATATTGAATCGAGATGAGTTTAAATCGGGTGATATGATCATATAAAAAATATGTAAATCGTTTTTCAATTTGTATATGTTGTTTTTGCGTAGGGATTATATTAATCGTTTTTATATCGTTTTCATGGTCATATGGCTAGTTAGGAATTCCTTAGAGACACCTCTATTTGCTTGGAATCAAATATGGAACTAGCCTACATATGCCGAAGGGTAACACGTTCAATTTTCCCCCAAAAAAATAATAAATAAATTATCGTATATTGATAAAATTATATTAAATCTTAAATGTTCTTAAATATTCTTAGAAATTACTGATTTCGTAGTAACTCTTTTTAACATTGTTGTTCTTATTGTAGTATATATTAGTTGAAGCTACCAATGTGATTGCTTGGTGGAACCAAATTATTTTGGCATATATAAACATTTGATCAACCTAGAGGAACTCAAACGATAGGTGCATTCACCTAAGTTGATATGATGAGATCTCATACAATCAACTGTTTCTAATTTTCTTCAAGTAACTACTAATTTGGTTTCATTATTAGAAATCCAATCAATTTTCAATAAATGCATTCATATGAGAAATAGAATTTCCAACGAGATAGTACGTAAGAAAATTATCTCGACGAATGTTTTTCTAACGAAAATTAACTGATTTCTAATTGTGATTGTGAGTTTCTGATGGGATTGAATGAATCTTGCTTACAAACTTGTGCTTTTGAGGCATGTAGACAACTCAACATGTTTTAAACTTCCTATAAACTTCGGTTGAAAATTACTCTCTATCTTTTAATTTCATATAAATTAAAAAACCAAAAACAAACACAAACAAACAATTAAAAAAATTAAAAATATTTTTAATTTAAAATGACAAGATTGAAAAATCTTCTATATTTTTTTTAATATCGTGCTAAATCACGTGCAACTAGATAAATAAATTAACGGAGATGGCGAAGATATTGGGAAAATAGCTGCACCTCATGTTTTTGTTGGTTTTGTTTGTCTTTTTGAAGTATATACTTATAGTTTTCATGCTCCAATGGTGCTTTTAGGTGGAAAAGAATGGAAGAGAGATAGAACACATTAAAAAGAAAATTAAATTTGGAATATAGTGAAAGGGAAAGGCAATTTATTTATTTATTTATTTCAAAATATTGTTGTAATTAGTTCTTTTGGAAGAAATTAAATGGATAGAGGATAAGGAGGAGAAGACACATTTATTTATTTTCATTTTCTTTATTTTCACCAATATAAGTTTTACATTATTAGAAACACGCGTATTTTTATACTAGGCGGGTGTATAAAAACATTACTCGTGATGCTTCTCTTTTTTTTATTCCATTATTTTCACTTAGAAAACGGAGTTGCTCGAAAATAAATTTGAAATTACGTAAGTGAATGCAAATTATCGATATCCTAATCGAGACAAAGTACTTATCGTCACTCAAATCAAAAGGATTAAAGGAAAAGGCTCAAAAAGTGTCCTTGAGACGAAATATGCCAAAATGCTTACTAAATCGAAAACAATTTCATAGAATCATTCTATCGGAAATCATATGCGATAGAAAATTTTATTGAAAAAATTAAGCATTTTTCTAGTCATGAACATAATAAATCGATCTCAAACTCAAATAAAAAAGAAGATACATGTAATAAATTTAGGTCAATTATGATGAATCATTTGAATATATGAGTTCACATAATAAATATAGAAAATTCATACATCTTGCTAACTATATAATATCCAATTGGTAAGCAATTAATTAGTAGATCAAATTTAATTTAAATTTTTCCCTCAGTCCAAAAACCAAACAAATTAGGCAAATTAATAATTTAGTTCTTCTTCCATTTTTTCCCCCCAATTTAAATGGAAAATTTCAAGTATTTTCTCCAAGTCAACGAATTATTTAAGCCGTGTGATGCTTTTTTTCTATTAAAATCTTAAATACCATACCCTCACCTTGATATTAGTTGCTCCCTCCGTCTTAAATTATACATCCTATTATATATATATATATATATATATATATATATATATATATATATAATTAAATATTTAATGATAATTGATTTTTGTTTATTATAATTTATATGCTCAAATTATCTTACTCTTATTTATGTCTTGAGATATAATTTCTCTTCATTAAATTATTCATTCTACTATCTTCGTTCATCTTTACTTGTCTTATATTAAGGTGACACGTCCCTTAGAAACAATAAATAGAATGACAATTTTAATATATCACCCTTTAAATATAATAAATTCAATACTTTGAGAAATACATTGGGAGATGACTATAGTTAATAATAAGGGTAAATTAGAAACTAAGTGATAAATTATCTCTTGATTTTTTAAATTGGACAAATGAAATGGACATACATACTTTCTTACTTCAATGAAAAATGAGAACCTCTCTTTTCGGCCCACTGATCGCGGTTAAACTTTCTACTTAGAATACCAAAGAGCGATTGAGAAAGAAGCTGGTCAGTAGAACTTAAAGAGGGTTCCTTCCTCTCTTCACTCTCCTAATTTCGATCCTCACCTTTACGGTGCCAAGGTCTACCCTTCCTCTTTACGGGAAGTTAAGGAAGAAGTCAAAAGGAAAAGAAAGTCATTTTTCTGCCAACTGTAGCTTTGGATTGTCGCCCTGGCTCAATGGAAAGACCCAGTTCTATACTTCATCAAGACGAAAATCATGCCTTTCCTCCAAATACCATTTTTCTTTTCCTCGGTAGACCAGCAAAACAACGAATCCAACCGGTGAGATACCCTTTAGCTAGAACATGCTAAAAAGAACAAGTAAATACCCATCTCGTTCTTGACTACATACGCCAAGAGCGGGTGTGTGTAGCCACTTAGTGAGGAGAAAAGAAATTCTCGCGAATAAGATATAATATTGAACTTGGTAAAATGAAATGTTGAATAATTGAAAAATGAGATTATTCGGGAATACACACATGGAATCTTGAGCTTACGCATTGAATTTACGGTAGTAGATCCATAATCAAAAAAGTGTTTGTGATTGTTCTAGAAGAAATGAAACAAAGGCTCATATTAGAGCTAGAGAGTTATATTTTTAAAAAATAATGAATAAGTAAAGTGAACGGAGAAATTATTAAGGTGTTCGTACTCTTCAAATGCTAAGGATAAAACAAAATTATAAATTAATCTATATTGAACTTCTAAAATTATTTGAGATAACTATTTTTAAAAATCCGTCAATGTCGGTGAGAATATATCTTAGTTGGAGCAAATATGTAACAAGACCATTCAAATACATGAAAGCTCAATTTGTAGGTTTGACTCCAAATATGTGGCAAACTTATGGCTTAGTTTGGATGCAAAATAAATAAAAAGATTTAGGTATAAGTATGTAGTTTGAGGTCATACAAGTCATACTATAATAGCATAGCTTGGATATAGATGAAATGCTTTTTATAGAAGTCTTTACATTGAATGTGGAGTCTCTCATTAATAATATACTCTTTTTGTTTCAATATACTTATGCCGTCCTTATTAAAAATATATCTATTTCAGAATATTTATAATTTAAAAAATTTAAGATAAAATATATATATGGTTTTCATTTTTATCTTTTGTATTAATTTTTTTTTTTGATATGTGGTGTTTTTGTTGGAAATATTTCTGTCACGCCCAAATCCCGACGAGATAGGAAAAGCCTTTTTAGTATTTTTGTCTTTGCTAAGATTTGAATGCGAGACCTCGTGATTCTACTTTTGTTCGTGTGTGTTTCTGCTTTGGGTGTTTAATACTTTTTTTTTAAAAACTACAAACACCTTAATTACTTCTCATTTCATTTTACTTGGCCCATGTTGACTTGACCCTCTAATAAATTTATGGAATTTGCTAAAATGGACAAATAAAAAAAATAGTTAGTTATTTTTAATATAAGGACCAAATAAAATAAAACAAAAGAAGTATGACGAGTCAATACCCGAAGGTCACTTAACTATACGAGATTTATATCTACTGAAGTCATATGTTCTTTTGTTTGAAACGAAAAGTAAGCTTAGCATATTTATATAACTTGAAGGTTATTCAGCCAATCAAATACGTATTTTACCTTCTATAATAGATATTTGGGGTAGTTGGTGACGCCCGAGTTAAGTGACTTATTTTATTATAAATAAAAGGCGTATGACGTTGTTGGATAGTTTCGAATAGTTGAATGACCGGATATGTGACTCGATATACGATACATAAATCAATTAAATATTTAATAAAGAGAGATTATATTTTATATACAAATAGCTTTGTATGTGTAAGATACATTAGAATTAAAATATATGTGCATACCAAAACAGAGTGGGTGGGTTGAGGAGAACACAGAATTAATCATATGAAAAGGACAATCAAACACCATGTTTCATATCATAGCCACTACTTCCCCCCACCCCCCACCCCCCACCCCCCACCCCCATGGCATCTTCCTCCCTTATTTAAACCTCTCTATTCCTCTACGCCCTCTCCACACACATTTTTTTGTCAACTTGAAGAACACATAATATTTCTCTTTTCTCCTCCTTGCTCTTTTGTTCCAAAAAAAAAAAAATTGAGTCTCATTTATATTTCTAGAACTTATCTTGATGAATCCAATATTGTAATAGTCCTTGTTCACCTCTAATGGTTTCATGCACTTGAACAAAGGCTTGTTTCTTTGGTAGATGCATACTAGCTGTAATGAATCCTGTGTGTTGGGGCTGGTCCTTCAGGGCTAGCAGTTGGCGCGGCGCCCCGCTTGACTGAGTTGCTTTATGTCTTGGGCCTTGGCCCTTGTTGCATCCCCTGTGGCAAGAACAGGGCGTATGATCATAGCAACTTGCGCCTCCCGCGACAATTCTGTGAACTGCCTTACTTCCCATTTCCACCAAACTTCCCCGAGTATCCTACCAAGTACCAATTCATCAGCTACCTTGAATCTTACATGAAGAACTTCGAGATCAGCCCACGATTCAATGAGTCTGTCCACTCTGCTAAGTATGATGAAACTTGTGGGTTGTGGAGGGTGAAGACAGTGTGTGGAAATGGTTCAATCATTGAATATATATGCAGGTGGCTTGTGGTGGCTACAGGAGAGAATGCAGAAAAAGTTGTGCCCGAATTCGAAGGATTAGAAGAGTTTGACGGACATGTTATGCATGCTTGTGACTATAAAACAGGGAAGTTTATCAAGGGAAGAATGTCTGTAGTGGATTGTTGGCTGTGGCAATTCAGGCATGGAAGTTTCCTTTGATCTTTGCCACCATAATGCATGTCCATCCATGGTTGTTCGAAGCTTCAGTGAAGTCTCAATTCGATCGTCCAACATCTTTCATAAGCTACATCACCTCATAATATTGACCTCAATGTGTTCATGTAACAGGTTCATGTATTGCCAAAGAGAAATACTCGGAAAATCGGCGTTTGAGTGGGAGTATCAATGATGAAATGGCTATCAATTGATGTAGTTGACAAGATATTGCTAGTTGCAGCAAAGGTTACTTCTTGGAAACATAGAAAAGTATGGATAAAAGAGCCATCAATTGGACCTTTACAGCTCAAGAACACACAAAACTCAGTTTTAGACATGGGTGCATTACAAAGATTAAATCTGGAGAAATAAAGATAGTTCCAGGAATCAAGAAATTTTCTCAGGGAAAATGAATTTGTCAATGGACAAATTCTTCATATTAATTCTGTCATTTTGGCTACAGAATTATTTGCAGCAATGTTCCTTCCTGGCTAAAGGTAACACACCAAAATATAAAAACAAAAATACTAAATATTCTATTAATAACAAAATAATATATTAATAATTTTTAAAATTTTAATTTATGGATTGTTGTGACAGTTATAGGTGTTTTTTTTTTTGGTAGATTCTCTGTTCCTATTTCTTGTAGTATTTGTTAGTCATCAGGTGGATGGTATTTTCATTTGCTTTCAATTTTTTTCTTTTTTATTTATTGGGAAAAAAACATATTTTCCTAGATTTTCATTTTCTTTTTATACTATGGTAATAATATTTTCAGAAACAAGATTGAGCTTTCAAGAAAATATGGTTAGTGGATTAGATCACACAGATCTGAGCTGCAAATAAAATTCTGTTCTTCTATTTTCTCTGTTTCATTACATGTTCGCGAGTATTTTGATTTATTTTTTTAACCACAGGAAAGTGATTTTCAAGAGAGAGGGATTTCCGAAAAACCCGTTTCCAAATGGATGGAAAGGAAAAGCTGGTTTGTATGCAGTTGGATTTACAAGAAGAGGACTCTCTGGTGCATCTTTGGACGCCGTTAAAGTATCACAAGATATTGGCAAAATTTGGAAAGAAGAAATTAAACAGAAAAATCAATCTGTTGTTGCTGTTGCATGTCATAGAAGAAGCAAGTCACATTTCTAATGCCAAATTTTTTTTTACTTTTACCTTTTATTATGTAATTTTACTTGCCAAGTAACCAAAAAGAGAAAGAAAAAAAAAGTAAAGACCATTTTGTAACAAGAGAAGGAAGAGACAAAACAAAAAAGAACAGCCCTGTCAGAGAAATCCCCAAATTTCATTTTTGGGCATTTTTTGTAGGAAGAAGAGGCTTTTTCCAGCATCTACTTCTAAGGAGAAATTTGTACAAAAGGTTGAATAACATGTACTACTAGAAAAAAAAATATGACTTTATTATATATCTCCTTTTTGCCTTGTAAGTAATTTAACCAGTTCCATTAAAAAGTGGAAAAAGTTTTTCGAGGCCCTATCCCGCCTATTCAGTATTGTACCTTCTTATAGAGGCTTTGTGGATACAATTTTGGGTTTATATAGTTCAGTTTATGGCCTTGTCGGCCTTCTACATCTTATTCAGTTGTGTTATAGCCTTGCCGGCTTGCCTTTTTCTTATTATTGTTCAGTTGCGACCTTATTGGCCCTATTGTTATTGTAATTATGTTGTTTTGACCTTGCAGGTCCATATATAGTTGTTCGTTCGGCCAAAATAATAACCCCTAGCCAATATACATTTATAATATATATTATGTAGTTATCAGGTTATGTTTTGGGTGAGCTATTATACTATATAAAAATTCCTTAAAAGTTTTTTTTTAAATATCTCATCTGGTGTCCAACACCTATATTGGAGCCTTGACTAATCCGAATCGCGCATTGCAGGAGCCATATGATGGCAGCACTCCTAATAGAATTTTAACAAAATGTCGGCTTCCAAATCAAACTTAATTAAGGGTAGAGGAACCCAAGCCATCTCACTGCAACCTCGTTGGTCTTAAAAAGTAATTCAAGTGATGTGGATGTGTGTAAATATGTTGTTTTGTTCATTTATGCATCATGAGTCTTGTACATCATGCTTCAATGCTTGTGTGAAGGAAAATTCATCTTGTGATATTGTTCAAAGTTGGTAAAAAGAATGGTCAAAGGTAATAGAAAGGTTTCTCTCACTCAATAAATTTTGGTCCACCTAGTCATTTATTCTACTGATGGGATCTATCTCTAGAACATGGTCCACCTTAGGGCCCCATTAAATATGGTGGACCAAATATCCACAACATCCCTTATTTCAATTTAAATATGACATAGACTCTTCACTAGTTTAGTTCAAGAAAATACCTATGCAAAAACTCTTAAAGAGCACCTCCATGTTGCCAAGCACATGGATAGAGCCCACAAGAAAGAGAGAAACATTGTGGGGGTGTGGGGGAGGGGGGGTAAGAAGATCACTTCATTCCAAGTCAAACATGGAAGATAGCCTCAAGTTTAGATTAATTGTGTATTACTCAAACTCTTTAAAAAATATAATCGGATTACATGTTGAATTCATTACTCCTTTGAGTTTCAAAATTCGAACCGTGCACCAGGTAGCTAGCTAGTCCTCAGAAATTTCTCCGTCATAAGAAAGAAAAAGGGTCAAACTTGGAGAAAGTTTGATATTGTGTCAACTTTCTTAAATTGTCACATGTATAATAGTATGCACAAGAACCGACATGAGTTGTGTTGAGATGGTTGGAGTCCGCCATGTAGAAGATGCCGAGTTTGAGTTTTGAGTATGAAGAAAATCTTTGTTAGGCCTAGCGTAATGAGTTCCGCAGCTGTCACGAATTTAGTCGGGTTCAATGCGAGTACGAAACACGGGTGGAAACCAAGAAGTATACTTTCAAGAGGTTTCCCAAATTAGATAGAATTTAGAATACTACACCTCACTCCAATGCCATATGAGTCTAGCTAGCTCAGTCATTATCACCTAGTAAAGTGAGAAGATTATCTTGAACTTTAGAGGGGACAACTGCATGGAGGGGTAGTTCAAAAGATTATCTGAAATAATCAAATTCCCCTCTTCAGAAGTCAAAATATTTCTAACATTTGTTCACAGTATCTCTCATTATAACAGCTTGCCTTACCAAAAGTAGAAAGTTTTGGAAAATAGAAACAATGATTCATTTTATCCATCTAGCCTAGCCACACCTATCAACAAATCTTATATGAATCATTGCCATGTTAGCATCTAATTTTTTTCTCTTGTCAAAACGGCATGCAAATATAATCATGAAAATAGAGTCTGAAAGGTAAAATATCACGCGAGGCGCTTATCTCTGCCTCAAAAGTAGAGGTTTCCGATAAACCCTCATGTCTCATTCTTCTTTATTTGGTTCCTGTGCAATGTCCATAAACTGAAATATCCAAAAGGCATCACTTTGTAACAATAGATGCCTCGTTCCGTGATGAATGTGGTCTTTTCTTGATAAGTCAAGTTTTTAATTATCTCTTTCTCTTCTTATAAAGATCAAAAAAGAAAGGGGAAACATACGAAGTTGATAGATAGATGAATATACATTTGATGTCCAGTTTAATGGAAAAAAAACCTCGAGTAGCGTATCGTTGGAAAAAAAAAAGCCAATTACGGTCGATTTTCTCGAAATCAGTGAGTGGATATGGGGGCGGTTAGGAAGGAACCTGTGGGAGGAAGAAGGTTGTTTATAGGTTCAGAAGAGTGGTCCATGGTTGTCTCATAGGTGACAAATTTTTATTTCTTGTTTTTTAACAATCTTATAATATAAAAAGATTTTTAAATGGGAATTGAACTTCTTCATAATGAGATCCAACATGACTTAAATTTCCCATTTCACCAATGAACAAAAACATAAAAATTCACGACAGGAAGATTTAAACAAAAGAAAGAAAATGCAAAAGAAACAGTACATATATAGACAACCCATATGAGTTCCCATGTATTGAATCAACCATGCAGCAAACCTTTATCTACTGTCCCATCTAGAATTGCTTCACCACCACATACAAAAATCTTGTAAAAATAAATATATATAAATTGAAAAAAAAAAAGTCAGTTTCAAACCTTAAATTAATGAATGTAAAATAAAACCCACAGCTCATGTTCCTCAACTTGCTCCATGTAAAGTGTTTGAATTTAACACTTCTCTACCAAGGCTTCTAGTTGCTATTATGTCCTTTGCAGTGGAACTTACTTAGAGTTTTTCCCTAACCTTGCAATCAAGGGCGGAGCTACAGTTTTGTTTTCAGGTTCGGCAGAACTCAATAACTTTGGTTCAAACATTGCATTTGTGTTTAAAATTTATCTAATATTTATGTTGGATTATTCGAAGCTGGATAAGCTGTGCTACGAATCAAAACTTCCTTAAACTCGAAAATCCTAGCTCCACTTCTGCTTGCAAACCTATTATTGGACATCACATTTACCAAGAGAGAAACACACATGGCCTGGGTCACTAACAATATCCTCAAAGTTTCCATGAAAGCCCATTCCTTCATGCTCTGATAAGCAGTCCAATTTGCGAAGTGTTAAAACTTGAGTTGTATAGTGGAGTACTATATCTTTGTATCTTACTGTTTTGCATGTCCTACTAGAAGAGTGTGTATCCTCTGATTGGTTCAAGTTAAAATATGTGAAGCTTCTATAGGTGTCCCATAAAAAAAACATTGAGATAATAATAGGTTACCAGTTGGAGCCACTCTTATCTAAGGGATATTGTCAATTCGCTAGAAAATTATATTGTATTAATAGGTCCAAAATTATATATCTATATATTAACTATATGTTAGAATCCTTTATTTCTTCGTGTTTTTATTTCTTTATATTTCGACTTCCCTGACCCTCTGGTGCAAAAACCATTAAAAAAAATCATTAAAGTAGTCTATAGACCAAGGCCTATGAACATTCAGGTGTGGACACACAAGTACAGAAAATTCAACCGACCAAGCATTTATCAGAAACAGAAAAAAAATATTTCACAATCTTTAACTCTTAAACTATGTGGATAATAAAATAAAAATTTACGACACAGTTACCTTCTCAAAATCTTTTTCTCAAATTTTTAAGAAAGTCAAGTTAAAACCAAAAATAAAAGTTTGTAAAGTTATGACATTTTAAAACCAAACACACGGTTTTATATTATACCCCTTATATCCCTAATCGAGTGAACAGAATTTATCTGCAATAAAAAAGTACAACAACAGCAGCATGCCGGTAGTCTCACGGGTGGAATCTGGGAGGTGGAGATGTTACTCAAACCTTATCCCTACCTACCTTGCCGGGTAGTGAGGTTGTTTCAATACGACCCTCGGCTCAAAAGAAGGTATTCAAAGCCAAGTTGCAATAAAAAATATGATAGCCGAAATATCAAGATCCAAATATATCTAGTTCTAAAAGAAATTTGAAAAATGAATTTTCATATTATTGTACTTTGAACATCAAAAGCATTATCCTCAAGCATTTGAAACTAAATCACCTATGAAATTGTTTTTACCAATAGACCAACATGGTTAATTATTATAAAAAGAAATTACATTTTCTCTATCAAGAAGAGATAACTCAAGATGCATATTATTTGGCACTATATACGTACATGAGGAGTTGCAATCACAAAGTTTTGGGATAACCATTGTATACGGAAATTTAGCTTGCACCAGCCTCGAATAGCCCCCACTGGATGCTCACTACATCCCACGGCATAGGTACCCGGATAACTTTATCCACGAATGCTTGAGTTACAAACACCAAGTTTCAACATCAAATTAATTCACTTTTGGAAAGCATTTGATCAATTTCTCCCTACAGTTTCTTTGCTTGCTGATAATTTTCTTTGCATATTCTGGCATATGTTTGTCAGCTCTTGCAATTTCACAAAAATAGCTAGTGAGAGAGAGAAAGACATAAGTGTATTCCCTCATACTGCAACAAATATGAATTTCTACAAACCTTTCTTTTCCATTGCGGACCTACGTGTAAATAATTTCTGATAATTGTGGTAATCCACTTGAGTAGCAGACAAATTCTAGCAGACCCTTTGGTCAGGCCTGAAAATCAAAAATTGAAGATACAGATCAAGAAATTGAATTTCAATTATTTGTGGAAACATATCAATTGTCGAACCCTTGATACAAGAAAGAGATGTTGTGCATAGATATCTATAAAAAAAAAAAGATTTTATGCTTGTTTCTTTCTCTTGTTCGAGACAAGTCGTGAATGAACCCAGAGAATCAGGTTAAGCACAGGGGAATGTGTTATCATTTCACAAGAAATTAACAAGTATATGGACAAAAGTACTCACTATGTTGAGAAGAAATGTATTAAATTTCAACAAACTTTGGAGCAGGTTGAGAAGGACCTCTTCCTGAAAATTCAGAAAGTTTCTGCATGAGTCTTGTAAAGATCATGGAAAAGGTGTTCAGAAACTATTTACTTCAAGATCATAACAGGAAAGGATTAAGATTTTAAGTTCAATTCATTTTTTTTTTCTCTCCACCCGGACCAACCCACCGACTCGGCTTCTTAGATTTAAGGTGATTTGTGTATCTTACTTCTTGGGAGATGCAGCTGGCATACTGTAATCAACCATAAGTATCAAAACGAATAATTGAAGCTGTTACGCGGCTTAAATATGCTTAAAATCCACTTGACTTGTAATGATCAAAATAAATTAAGGTTAATCGGCCAGCATAAACAGTCGATGATACATCTGCAACATACCTTGAAGTAAATGAAGCAGTGTCCTGTTATGCCTGTATATAGAAAACATATAAGCTATATGGAATATTATCAAGCTAAACTGAGATTCCCCTACAATTAGTCTATCTTCAGAAAATTCTGATTAGATCAAAAGTGTGAAATAGCTAAACATTAAGAAGGGCAGTTTGTAATGGACCAGAACCAAGACACTTGTAGTCATAAAGTAAGGGTGGTCCAACTGTAGTGATAAATTCACCGATAGTTGCATAACTTGAACAAGCAAATATGAGGTTGCATAATCCCCTAATGTTTCTACTTTTCAACAACATTGAAGGGGAAAAAGGATGGGATAAAAACACAGGCGGTTGATACCCGCACATGGACGCACCAAAGAACAGTACAAAACCCGAGAGCAGATATCAAATTCTGAACCAGCATGGCAACATGGGTACAGAGAAAGCCTGCTTAGTAAGCACTTATAAATGAATAAATATCACAAGATACCACATACTAAAATTTTGCTTCATCATCTGCCTTCACGGTTTCCACGACAAATGGGCCTTAACACCCTGAAATAAGATGCATGCTTTGAAGCGAAATATATTGAAGAGTTTAAGGGCGAAGTTGTGAGATGGAGCATCATGTATTACGCTACTTATCGTTGGAGTAATTTCCAAAAGGTTCTCGATAAGGTTTAGCATTTCTCTACCACGTTCATTTCTGCATTTGGAATGTGCAAAAGTATCTCTTAAACAAGATTATCCGAGGGTAGAGTAAACAGCATGTCCTTTTATCCTGTCACAGGCTAAAAAGATTTAGCAATACTTTACCTGACAGTAACATACTGGGGATGCTGCATCATGCTGATTCCACTATATTTCGGTACACCCATGTACCCCACCACCAAATCCTGAAAAGTTCCTTGAAGGTAAGATTTGAAATGTTGGCATGCACCAGGATATTAAGCTTTGCTTTTATTCAAAAGAAATAATCTGTCACGGTAATGTTTGGAAACTACTGCAATGGGGCCCAGGACCTTGACTGCTAAATCTTTAAAAAAGAACCCAAAAGTACTTGATTGTCATGAATGTAAGATATATAGCATCGAATCTTTAATGATAAGATTTCCTAGAAACCTTAAAGAGCAAACTTATGAACGGGACCATAATGCATTACCATCCAGGACCAAAAGAGTATGCTACAAAATTCACCCCCGGCCCGCCCCAGGACCCCAACCACTGAATCTCATCTCCATATCTGTCACAAGCTTTCACTTGAAAACAGTTAGACAATTAGTCAGGTAGGTCTGGCTCTAGAACCTATAAATTCCTCAACGATAGAGGCTGCCTTTGCAAAAACTTCTTTCCCTGTCAGAAAACTAAGCACTATAAAAAGCTTCTTTTGTAGAGAGAAGAAGTGAAATTTAGAGATTTGGCAATGGATGACCTGGCTGCTACTTATAGTGTGACATAACTGACATTTGTAATGGGAAAACCACCAGTAAGGTGCAATATTTCACTGCAGTAGCACTTAACATTCTACAACAAAAGTGGGGAGACCAGCTTGAGTTTGCCATTCTGGGAACACAGAGAAGTAGTAGTATAAATTATAGATATCACATAAAAACACATATGATAGTTGATAATGCAAGAATATCTTCAGAACATAGCACTTCTAACATTCTAGCTTTAATATTCTAAAACAAGCACTTCACCTTCTATCTCGACTAATCAAAGTAGCATTTAAGAGTATGTTTTTCATTGCAATCTGAAAGTCTAATGTATGTTGTATGTACTGTGCACATGCTGCACTTGGATGTTTCTTTTCGGCATTCTTTGTGAGAACTGTATTATACGTATATCAGGGCGTTATGAACAGAGAACTCACCGCCAAGCCATTTGTGTAGTCAAAACAGCTGTAATATAGAAGGAAAGAATAGTTTACGGATCAGCACAGATTAATATTCCGAAAAACTAGAGACAGGATAATGAAATATATGATAAATGAGAATATAGGAAATATTAACCTTGTATAGAATGTTCATTTAGACTTCTACAACTAGAGAGCATCTTTACCTTAATCCTTAAGGACATCTATAGAATTGTGAAATCCATGTTGACATTGTCTAAAAAAAAGTTTTATTAGTTTGATTGATTTCTTTATTTCCTAAATTGGCACAGCAGGGTATGCTACTATATGCAACAACCTCAACTAGAAGTTTAGTTTTACATGGTTTATCGACTGGATTTAACCCAATTGTCCATATAAAAGATGACAATTTACAAGAGTGAGAACAAAGATATCCACGTAGAGCATAATAAGCCCGCGACACTACCTTGTGCACATACTACCGTGTGCCATACTTTCTCCCTAGTTTATGCTCCAAAAGTGAAATTTTCCAATAAAAATGTAATTGGATACTAAATATATTAGTGCATTAGAGAAAGACGGTTCCCTGAAGATTTTTGTTTGTCATTAAGTTTGTTAATCTACAAAATCTCTGTCTGCACACCAATTTTCTTCCACAGATTTTCAACCTTACTCCATGAACAAAGCATCTAGAACAGTTTGACCAAGCAAAGAGATTAAGCATTGTATTGAATCCTGGTTTCTTTTGATTCAAGTGGGTCCAATAATGAGATGGAAAGTTAAATTTCTACGAACTTCTATAAGAGTATAACCAGTTGGCAATAATTTTCAAGTAATTAAGACATGATTTTTAAAAGATCATATCCGATAGATCGTGTAAGTAGCTCATAAGAAGAGTATTGAGAATGTCACAAAGACTGTTTGACTACATCCCACATAGACTTTATACGCCACGGACTATAGGTATGAGAATCACGGTGATTGTTAGAAGGTGATAAAGGGAAAGAGGTAAATCTAAAAAAATCACATAGAAGTTGCCTCAGAAAACCTATAATCTCTCTGGATCAAAGCCAGCCTAGTTAAGAACATAATACAGTGTAAAAAAATAGCATCTATATAGGTGATACCAACTAACTAGGATTTAGGCATAGTTGTTGCTACGCTTGCATTAGTTCTAGTTTCAAGAGTCTTTTAGAGAATTGTAAGGGTTAAGTGTAATATTTCACAAATCTTTAGTTTTAAATAACCCATAATTTCCTTAAAACACAAATTATTAAATATTGGAACAAAATTGTCCTAACAAAGCGCAATGGATAGAGAGGATTCATACAGCCCACCAGACAAATTTAGGATTGAGGTATAGTTGATTGACTAACTGGATCCAACTCATAGAGGGAAAAAGAATCATTCCCATGAGCACGAAGAGAAGGAACAAAGAAAAATTCATTCAGACTTCAACAAATCAAGAATAAGCAATTGAAATACCTGTAACAAGATGGCGCAATAACATCAACTAAATCATTTGCTGGTAAACAGAAATAGGGAACCTGCTTAGTGAAATATGAATCTGAATAAACAGCATTCAGATAAAACAAAGATACGAAAAGAAGACCCTATGTTACCTCTTCAATATGGCCATCCAAATGCTTCAGATGGACCTGTTGAAATGGGGAAAGCTTAGAGAGGTGCTTCAACTGATTAGAAAACTATCATATGTAATTCAATAGTATATCTTTTAAATCATAATAAAAGTAGAAAGCTAAAATATGGTTTTATCGGATTAACTGTCGAAATGTTTTCATCTGTGAGGGTGACGAAGCACATATGAGCTTAATTTTGTCTTTCTCGTTAGCAAGATCCTACTTATTGGCGGATCTGGTTCTGAGCCAACATAGGATATTACACCCTCCGTAAAATTTAACACGACACCAGCTGATGAGACACGGTATTTAAGATATTAGTTTGACTTGTATATTTTATAGGTAGTAGTTGAGGAAAATATTAAAATATTTTGTCAAAGAAATTAGTTTGACATAATCAAACCTTAAAATTTTGACTAGTCAAAAAGATTAAAATTCGAGAAACTAATGAGATTGTATAAATTATATTGTTAGTAAAATGGTGTCAAAGATTTTTGTACGCCCAAAAATAAAAAGATTGTCAAATAAATTTATTAGGATGCAGTTAATATGATATATTATTATCTGCATTCCAATGCAGACAATAATATATCATATTATACGCATCCTAATAAATGATATATTGAAATACATCTTCATGAGTGAACTTACCTCACCAACCAAATAGAAACATATTCTAGACAGAGAACCTAGTCATCAGGCTAAGAAAGGTTGTAGCGAAGTTTTAGAATGCAAACAAAATCAGAAAGCATATCGTCATGACAAACACGGAGAATATATAAGTTTTGGTTTCCTAGTTCTTATACTTGAATGGATAGAATTCCAAGATCACAGAGGTTATGCATGGGTTGTCTCACAAGGAAAGTCAGCTTGTCATGAAAGAGTTAACAGGAGCACACCTTTTTTTCTTTGTGAAAGTAATATAACAGGAGCACACCTTGTAGTCTTGCATAAACTCATAGTGGAGAACTGTTTCAGGTTCACTGCTAGCAGCCTTCAGAAACTTATCTAAGCCTTCTCGTGGTCCATTATCCACTGTCAGAAATGACTGTTAGTATGAGTCACGAAAGATGCCTAAGAGGAAAAAGGAGATTCTAATAAAAAGCAGGATTATAGAGCATCCCTTTACACATATCATAAAGAATTCCATTGAATCTTATCTAGTTTGTTCACTTACTATATGTCTTATTTTCCCACCCTGCTTCTGCTTGGACAAATGGAAAAGAATCAGTTAATTCTTTTTGGGATACTAATGACTAACAAGGACTCCTCGGGGGTGATGTTAATAGATCAAACCTTTTGTTATTTATCAAAAATAAATAGAGTAAATCTTTGTCCAAACAGAAGTAATTGCTACCATCATCAAATTTCTAGCAGTTGGTAGCTATATTAGACATGATCAAAGATGTGAAAAAAGGGATCTATGAATCCCACTGACTACTTACCACAGTTAGTGCCTAGTACATAAAGCTTTTCCAGATTCAAATATTGCTCCACTGATCTTAAAGCTGCAGGATTAGGAAATTGTTCTGCTTATGGTACAGAGATGTAGTGAAAAACAACAACTTTAAAGCAGAGACGAAGAGATCATAACAACAAGAATACCTTGAACTTGGCAGCCAACACCGCAAAGAAGGCGCTTCACACCAGCTGCCTGTTTTTCAGAAAAATATTGCTTACTTAACATTGAACTACAGATTATACTATAAACTTGCATGACAGTCCTCAGTGAAAACTGGAATCTCTTAAAACCCAATTTTTAACGCATTAGAGCATGCACAAATAAAAAGTGTGGGATTCCATGGATTGCATTGTTATGAGAAGAAATAACTAGAAGCCTACCTTTACAAGTGTAAAATGCAGGTGGTTGAAATAAAGTAGCTTTATAAATGAGAAGTACACCTTTAAAAAAAGATATACAAATAATAAAAAATGAGAAATTACACAAGGTACAAGGCACATAAAACAGAAAAAATTAATTTATTCATAATGGAAAAGGAAAAATAAGCGGTCTGTGACATCCAGCAATAACAAGTCAACAACTATGCACCAATACCAAGCAAGCTGCGGTCACCTATATGAATCCTCAGTTGACCATGTCGCTCCATTTAAGCCATCTCAGACCAACATTATACAAATTAAAAGTGAAAAGATTCAAAGACAACCACAAAATCATGGCCATTGTAAGAGATTCTTTTCATTAATTAGGCATTTTCCATGTCTTGGGAAAAAAAGTCCAAGATAGCATAGGGATTCAACAGAAACTAAAAGGTTAAAAGGGTCCACAAAAGTTACCACTGGGTATGTTGTTGTAGGATCGCCAGAAGCTGCCCAACTATAGCATCAGAGACAATACCATTATCTGTTTCACCTTATTCCAGCTTCTTACTTGTCTAAAGATGATTGGATAAGAGATTAATCCATTAAAAAAAACCATCTTTATAGTCATACTTCTGTTTTCAATATCACAATCTGCTCATATACAGCCTTTCTACATTTTAGCCACCAAGTTACTTAGGAACATTTTAAATATTCTAAAACAGAGATTCACCATATTTCATTCAAAGAGTAGAAGTCCTTTCCTAAAGTAGCTCCTATCTAGGCTGGCTTACTGTAGGTGCATATTCAATGTGTGATAAAGTTTGGCATGTCAGAGGATGGACAAAAGAGCATGATACTTCCCAAAGAAAGGGGAGAAAGCATTTGGGGAAAAAACATGCTCCATTTAGAAATTTGATAGAGTGACACAAATTATAAATGCATTGATGACAACAGAAAACAAGCAAAGATTCTGATGTTAATGGAAGTGAAAGAAGAAACCTCAACTAAGGCAAGAGTATTTAGATTAGGAGACAGTGTCGGCTTAACACCTTTAGCTGCTATAACTTCCTCTGGAGTCCTATTAGAAACATGAAAGCAAAGAGGAGGATGGAAATGGTTAAATTCACAAGTAAAAAATCAACATGAATATAAAATAGCACAGAAATTCCAGTCACAAACCTTGCCAGGACAGGTCGGGGAGTAAATCGATCTTCCGGATCACTAAAACAATGTAAAAAAGAAGGTAAGAATCCATGAATTACTGGATAATAAGTGGAAAAAAGAAAACAAAAAATACATGAAAGAAGCAATTTGCAGAAGAATGAACAGGACAAAGTTCTATACTTCAGTATTAGTTCTTTTTAAAATAAGTAGATAAGCCTTCGATTTTATCCAGATAGTCATATCTGTTTTTGGATGTTACCAATCTTAAGAACTAAAATCATGATTTCCTATAACATAATACTTCACTTCTATGCATACCCAAACACGTGAGTTTTTCTAAAACACCAATAATAAGGGTTACTTTGAGTTAGAAACCAAAAATTTCAAATGCATAACTCATGTACAACCAGGAGGGAGAACCAAATTCTTTTAAACCAAATTGTATGCAGGCCATACCTCTGAACACAAATAACAGCTTCTACTATCCCAGCTTTTAGCATTTCCACAGCAATGGTTGTCACTATCCCCGTCCATTGAGCTCCTGAATGCCAGAAAGAAAAGATTAGGAACAAAAACTCCAGATGGTTCATAAGAAATTAGCACACGGTAAAAGCTCACTCAAGGGAAAATCTGATAGATCTTACTTACGAAACAAACACATTCTTTAAATGAAATAGTGGAGCACAAGAAAACAAACAATTGTACATTGAACTAGAAATCTACTTAAGAGCATCCAAAGTTGTACCTTCCACAGGCTTAGTTTTACGGGCATACAATAGTTTCTCATACACCCCCATATATGTCTCATCCAAGGAATCTTCATTCCGTCCTCGTCCATGGACAGTTTCCAAAGCCTAAAAGAAGATGATAAAAACAGTCAACAGTATCTTGTTACTTTTTCATCAAAAAAACCATTACGATGCCACGATTATGACGCCGACAAGAGCCCAGATCATAGCATAACGCAGCTGAGTTGAGAGCACATACCAAGGAAGTGCTACTCATAGCACCAGAGTGTTTTAGTTAGTCAAATCATTCTCTCATAGAAAAACAAATATGCGACCCCTATCACCCTCTACCCACCAGTCAAACTAAAGCAGGACAAATTTTCAAACTTCATCAAGTTCCTTTGGTCAATGTCTTGCTTGCGAATCTCAAGGAGGAAAAAAGAAGAAAAAGAAAAAAGGAACTTGTATAAATTGGGAAAAAACAAATTTTGACATGTCACAATATAATGATGTACCTGTAAACTATGCTGCAAGCTTTATGATATTATTAAACACAAGAATTAAAAGAAAAACAAGAAGAGACAGATTGCACACCACGCTGAAGACCTCGATGGAGGTCTGTGAATGTTTCTCCATTCCCTTATGAGGAGTGAGATTAGACACAGACCATGTTGTGGTTTATTATAACATTATCAGCTCATTGACCGTGTTGAGGTGCAGTATAACATTATCAACCCATTGACCGTATTTGTGGTTCCAGTATAACATTATCCACCCCATATATTTCAGTACGGCGAGATTAGGTTAACAACTAGGGAGCCATTCTTATGATGATCCAATATATGTGCCTTGTACCTTGTGTAATTTATAGCTCTATAATAATCCTTAAAACTTCATTTATTCCCATATCTTGTCAACATTCAAAGCAGCATACCTTTTACCTAATAGAGTGAAACAGAAATACAAAATTCAAATATGCTTGTGAAAACATTAGTTGGGGTCGGGGGCGAGGACCAGAGAACCCACCAAGTTCTAATATGCAACTTTTCCTAGTACCAAAGTGTTAAAATATCTCATGCTCCCAACATAAGGGATTTGAATGAAATTAGTGTGACCAAAGAGAGATGAATTCAATCTCACACAAGCTAATAGTGGATTATACTGTATCAGAGAGCATGAACCAGTACTCCTCTCCTAAAGCATCTAATTAGCTTGCAAACTTTTCTTATGACTTCCACAACACACTGCAATAGCACAACCAAGTCTTGCTGCATTGCATACATTGTACATATTCATAAGATGTAAAACCATATGGATGAGACAGTTTTTGAAAGGGCACAAAAGACAAAATGAAATCACAGGGAAAATCTGCATGTGACAATGAAAGAATCACGATAATCAAACTCCAGACAGTCATTGCGAGCCCAGCAGGAAACGAAAACTATGTGTAAACAATAAGAACTGCAACTAAAACAAACAATATCATGACATGTACAAAAGCAGAGAAAGACTCACTTCAATTCTAGACATTCCATCCCCAAGAAAGCATGCGTTCTTGACATGACTAATGTAGTAAGTGTCGCACAAACCACAGCGGCTGCAAACCAGAAAATATTATATTACCATCAGACAAAAATACTATAATGATTATGAAATCATCACAAAATGTACAAGCAATTAATTTAAATAAGTACGAGGATGAGTGGTGAAGGATGATACTAACTTAATATCCTCAAAAACATCAAATTAGTATGTAATGTTACTTATTATTTATGACATTCTTGTCAACATCAGCACTTATATTGCACTTTTCGAAGCAATACTTCTTTCATTCCTAGAAAATCTTAAAATATAACTACACTTTCAAACTCTTTTTTTTTCTATTCTACAAAATTTGACCCAATTTAGGATGAATTGATTACAAGCATGGTCCTTTTCAAGTTTTACTACCGGGATAACAAGAACATTTCACGTTGTAGCTTATTTAGATGGAAAACGATACTTCAAAGACCCAACGATATTCTTCCTCCATCAAATTGAATATTTCATGTTCTTTTTCATACTTCATGCAAAATTAATGTCCAATCTCCCTCATATTTATAATCCTTTCACATTTATTATGAAATGTATGAAAACTGAGCCACCGTAGTTTCCTTAAAGGTAAAAAAATTCACACACAACAATAGTTTAAAGATTTTAAAAAATGAAACTTTCACTATTCTAACCTACAAAAATAAAAAGTTAAAAAAGAAAACCGATCAAAACTTACAAACTAATTTTAATTGTCAAACTCTTCTCTAAATATCCAATGTACCTCCCATTTCAGCATTAAAAGCTAAAAAAATTTAATTTAAAAAAAAAAAAAAGCAGAATTATGAACCTGCAATGGTCTTTAGCTGGATAAGTTCCACCAGGAGGAATGAGTCAGAGTTTTTCCTCCAATCTTCTCTAAGTTTCACTGATTTCGGATTTGGATTTGTATCTGTTGAGTAATTCAAACAACATAAACAAACATGAATTTCAGCAAAGTTCGTCACTAATTTTTCTTCGAAAGATTCCCATATAGTGTGTGTAGAAAATGGAGGCGAACCTTGTGAAGAAGAAGAAGAAACAGGTAAAATTTGAACGGTAAAGTAGAGAGCTTTACACTGAGAAGCATATTTGTTTCTTTCAAGTTGCTTTGCGCCACAAAATTATCAAATGAGATTCTTTTAACGGTGTGGAATCAATACCCGTGCTTCCAACGTCGTTCTGAATACAGCTTTGGTCCCGCCCGTAATGGCCAAAAGTGGTGTGGTTTTATTGGAGCAGCCCATCAGGCGTTACTGGACTTGAAAGGCACCGGCCCGTTATCCTTCCACTGCACAGAGCGGGAGCTATTCGTTGCTCTGTGAAGCCAGCCTCACGCGGTCCGCCCCACTTCAGGAATCCAGCAGCCCATTCTTTCGATATGGGCCACGTGATCCAACTCTGCGCTTGGACAGGGCAGGCCAGAAAATTAGCCCACCAAGCCCAACCATCTGAGACAGCCCAACATTCCACCATCTTAATGCCCCCATTTGGGTTACAAGCCCACATTACCAAGCTCGGCATTCAGTATTGTTTCTTTTGGCCTAATAAATAACTAAAGACCCATATAAAATAACGATGTGGGAGATATTGTTCATTCTCTCAGCTTAGAAAACAAAGCATAAAATTTTATTAGTGTAAATGCTGCAATTCTTTCTAAATTAACTAATTAAATGCGAGTTATATTTCTACCTTAAACAATAAAACAAGTTACCTGGTGATCGATACTAGTAAAAAATGAAAAGTATCAAAAACACACATTGAAGGACTAAATACTATTTATGTTTTCTGTGTTCATGAAATTTACTATTCCGTTGTCAAGAAATGCAGCTCTTTGTTTCTCACGTAGTTCAACTTTTATATTATAACCAATTACCAAATTGATGAATCCAAGGAGTATATATTTTCATAAATCAGTAATATGCTTCTTTACTGCTACATCCAAGTACATGCAATATTAATCATAATTAAGAGTGAAAGTGATTGTTTGGATTGATTGCATCATATTTTTATGACCTCGGGTCAAGAGTCGCCGGTTCATTGGGCTGTTGGCTTACCAAGCACTTGCCCTTCTCCTGCACTTCAGCAGCTGCGATTTGAATACGAGCCCCATAAAGGCAGGTATCATCGTAGAATACGCGGATCACAATTTAATTGGATCGGAAGCCACTCCTAACACTAGACGTTACAAATTAACAGTTAAATCAATAATCTAAATTGATAAGTGTGAGTTAAGTTGTGCGGACTGATCATCGGTTACTCTTCCAAGTTATTGGGTTATTCGATCGGTTAGCGGTTTGATTACTTTTTTAACGGATGACCGATAACTAGATAATAGTCTATTAAATTATAATTTTAGTAATATAAAGTATCTTAGCAAGAAGATGAACCAAGCATCGATGAAAAATGAAGAGGATGTTATTGAATCTAAATTAAGGTTAAATTGTTTTAGGTAAATTTAGTTCTATATGCTCTCTCTTTTCACCCACTTTCTTTCTAGCTAAACATATTTATGACTTTTGAGGTTCTTCGTGTGAAATCTTAACGGTTAACATAATAACCGAAATGATCAATAATCAATTAACCAATAACCGATATCTTCACGATCTTTTAGCAGTTTATGTCTACACACCAATAAGTAGAATCAATAACTTTCAAAACTGAACCGAACCAACCGATGCGCAACCCTATTTATACTTCTTATAAATTATTGTGATATATTTTTCTTAATACAAAATAGTAAGCAAATATATTCATTATGCTTTGACCGATTGATCAAATATGTAACTTGCTAATTGCTAGTAACAAGTATCTAAATATTGACACTTTAATAACAATACGAAAGGAAGAAATGGGAAAATCCCAAATTAAATAGAAAGACTAATGAATTCTGGTACCTAAGCAGAGGTAAAAGGACGGCCAAAATCAATTTTCTGATATATTGGGCTTTCTTAAGCCTCAGCTTTCAACAAATACAACATAAGTACATAATGAACACAATGATAAAAAGATGTAAACATCATTTCCACAGGGAAAAAAAAAGACATCTGAAGACTAAACACATCCTTGATCTTCATTACAACTTTTGACAAACCAATTCTTGTAAACAACGATCATGTTTTATAGCAGCTATTTCATCTTCTAATATGCCTCTTAGATACAAATTAGCTTCTTCTGGGGAAAAAGAATGGAGTGGGTGTGTGGCAAAACCATGGATAATATACAAAATCCGGACTCCGTCTGGCTACCAAAAATTAGGGGGCTGAAGAGGAGCAAAAGAGTAGCTTTTTGCACAAAATACTCATCATTGTACTCTTGCCATGGAGATTAAAGAAGCTTGCTGGTTCGTCGCCTTGATGGCCTCAGGAAAAAGTTTCATGATCCATCCCAATACCCGTTCCACCACCTGATCAAAGCGAGATGCAAAAGGAAAAAGATGAACCAAAGGAAAGATTACAACAAACACCAAACTAAACTAATCATACTGGATACTATCAGCTTGGCAATATGCACCGCCATACAAGTAGGGGCGACGCACGCATGAGCAGATCTAGTGCAATGGATACGGGTCCGTGAACCCAATAACTTTTGCCTAGAACCTAGACCTTTATTAAAAATTCATTAAATATATAAGAATATTTAATGGAACCCAGTTTGTTGGTCAGTTATTATTGTATATTAACTTAAAAATAGTTGTAGGATCCGCCTCGGGCGGCGCAGAAGTTCTGAATCCTCAATTGTATATGTAAGGTCAAGTTTAATTTCCTTTATGTATATAGTAGAAGTTGAATTGCCTTGGCTTCTTTATATTTTGAATCTCCTTAGTTCTTGGTTTCTGTTGTTGATCATGCATAGTATATATTTCACAATTCACATGCACTCAAAAAGGATATTTGGAAAGAAAAGGAAAAGAGAGAATTGGTGTTCTGCCACTAAAAGGGGAACAAAGCAATTATAAAGACTTCCAAATAGTTGCTGCTTCTAAAATATCTATATTTTCTATGTTATACATCCTGATGCCATGGATAATTTCCAGCAAGTCTCTGGGAGAAAAGAGGCAGTTCAAACTCACAGTTTTGCACTGTTTAACACAGATCAATTCAAATAAGGAATCCTAGAGTTTAAGGCCTTCTCATATTGAGCGGTGTTCCATCTCACAAAACTTGAAGTTCCATTTGCAAAAGGTACCAGCAAGTGCAGGACTACTAAAATTGGAAGTAGAAAGGCAAAAAAGGTCTTTAAAGGCTGTCTTATTAGCACTCAAAAGCGGTAAATTAGAAGTCATATCAGTTAAAGGCTTACAGAGAAAGATATGTCAAGTTACCTCATCTCCTTCATCGGCATACGGCATATTGTCATGTACAGACACTGCATCTGGTTGTCTTGCTTGGCCGTTATCATTTGCCATGCTTTGAGCAGTTAAAAGCTCCAATCTTTGTGTTTGAACTTCAAGCTTCCGAGTTAAGTCCTTGTTTAGCTCCTTTACACCCAAAATGAACAGAAAGGAAATCCCCCAAAACAATTATAACGAGAGGAGAATTATTAGTATCCACCTTCAAACTAGCTGTGAAGCTCCAAGAAAGCTTATGCGAGGGAGACTTGTATTGCAAACACTACATGAAGCTGGCCAAGATATTAAGAAGAATGTCTTACATGTTGGAGGACTGGCTTCTTAGAAACATCCATATGACCAAAGAAAACATGTCCAACTATGCATTTGTAGTTTACTCAAAGATAACAAAGGAAAGAACGAATCCAAAGTTCAGATGAAGATTTGACCAAAAAAAAAAAGTGAAAAGCAGATTTGAATGATGTTGCCATCTAGCAAATCAGTTCAATTTGCTAATGTAGAGCACTGAGATGATTCAACTGACAGGGCTTTTGTCAATTCATCTTTCTCCAAAGCTAACTGTAATCATTCCAAGTAGTGCAATGTTTTAGTTATTAGTCACTAAAAACGCCTTATTTTTAAAGGGAGCAAAGACGATGGGACGAAATTAGGAGAGTAGAAAATAAAATCAGTCTCCAGGATATGATGATACCTCAGAAATTAATGTATTAATGTTGGATCATCCTATCTGATCTGGAGGAATGGCCTGGGACAAACTTTCGAGACTAAACTGCCCAAAATTGGGCAGAGAAGAGGTGGTGGGCCCATCAGAACCAACCAAATTAGTGTCATTTATGGTACTACTTGTGATATTGTCTTCACCTGAATGGACACAAATTGAATTCTATGAATATATACAGCAAAAAAGAATATTAAAAAAATATGAGGCAGTAATTTGAGAAATCTGAAATACATACGGAGATCCTCTGTAGAAGTTGATACATCTATTTTTTCGTAGGCATATTTCTGCTAGGATCAACTGACTTTCCATTAGCAAGCTTTTAGGAATTTGGACTGCAAGAGCTTCTTTTCTGTTTAGAAAGAAAAAAAATAGGAAACAGTGAAGAATCAAGCTTATGATGGAAAAAAAGGGTGCCTCACAACACTGGAGTATATTGAAGAGAAATTATGAAAACATTGGAAGGATGTGACAAGTTAAGATCCTTTAACAGTCACAAAAGATTATTTAATAGAAACAATTTAGAAATAATAATCGCACAGCATTTTCCCCAGCAGACTAGGAAGTGATAGAGCCATAAAGCTCTAAACTTTATAAGGCTCAAGTCTTGGATCTTTTTGCATCAGAGCAATCCAGCCATGAATTACAAAAAGGGACCAAAAAGGATGATAAATCAATCTTTTCATGTGGCAGGACCCCATCTAGATGCAAATAGTCATATAAAAGACAGGATTTACCAGAATGAGGGAGAAGATGTATCTTGTGAACTCCAGGATGAAAAAATCATCTACAGATAAACAAAGTGCTTGTAGTTTAGTGGTCCTTCCCCTCGATGACTCTATGGAGCCAGGCTGCTATAACTTATCCTAGAAAAGGAGCCAGGATACCCCAAACAAACTAAATGAACAGCCAGAAGATACAGCTCTCTGTTTTGAAGCATAACACACTCATTTTGGTACTCGAAGCTGCTCTTTGGAGTCCTATAGACTCTCTGGACAAATGGTTCCATGAGAATCTGGATGATATGTCCAGTCAAAACTTTTAAGCAATAAAATTATTTTTGGTACTTTTATTTTGAGAAGTGTTTACTATATTTCTCTCAAGTGCAATAAAAAAAGGGGTATTACAGCTAGAATATCACAAACAATTAAGAAATCACAAACCGTTTTGCCAACAGAACATTACTACGTACTTATTGAACTGAGTGTAATTACTGATTTCATTTTTGATAGTTGGATGCTTTTATCGAGCCTGGGATTTTTATTTAAGAAAGTTTAAGGGGGCGAAATGGAAAAGACTAGTAAAATGACACAGCTCATGTGTCCTTGCAGATGCTGCGCTAAATTCCAATGAAAAAACGCAAACTGCCTTTTCTCTAGGCACAAGCAGATATAACCATACCTTCCTTTAAAGCATCGATTGTTGATTGCAGATCTTGACGATCTTTTTCAAGGCTAGCAATTTTCTTCCTGCAAGAAGACAGAGAGTTGAATGAGATAAAAACACGTCCCAACAGAAATTTAGAGGTTAATGACACAGGAACAAGATTCAACTTTTATTTTCTGATATTCATTCACCCACATTACTTTAATGCTAAAACTTTTATGCCAATACATATTAGTATGACATCGGGTACATGCAGCTTCCCCATATGATTTCCAACTATTACTGGGAGCCACAAATCTTTTAAAAATATCACAAGTTCATAACTAAAACCAATACATTCTGCCACCATTTGGCACATCCTTTTCATATTCATAAAACAATTTGTACTTCCATCTACCAAGAAGCAATTAAGCCACATAACTCACCTCCCTCTCAACCCAAAAGAAAAGAGGCATGCCCACTCTAAAAGGGTGGGTATGTCGAGAAGTAGGAGGGACAAAAACAGAGAATAGAATAAAAGGACAACTATAACCAGAACAGAGTTATGTGGGCACATGAAGGCCTTGATTAATTTACAGTCAAGCCTTGAACATACTTGAAAGAAGACATTTCAGCTTGTGACTTCTCCAATTCTTTCTCCAGTTTAAGCTCATTAGATCTTAGACGAAGTGCCTACAAAATATTTTAGACAAATATATGAAGAGCAGAAAAGATAATCTATCTCATACATTAATTAAAAAGAAAAAATTGAGTTTTTTTAATTTTTTATGTTTTAACTTTTAAATTAAAAAAGAAAAAGATCTGTCCAATAAAACAGTCTCAACTAATTATCGATAAGATGTTTTTTTCCAAACAGAATGGGGAAAAATAAAAAGAAAGAGCAGGCACAAAAGTGACAGTTCATATTTAGGCAACGAAAAAAGGAAAAGAGGGAAAAAGAAAAAAGAAACATCATCCCACTTACCTAAAGGAACGGGAAAAAAGAATACACTGGTTTGACATCTCAATCACCCAAGACTAACATTATTGATCCAAGTAACTATTACTTATTAACTTTATCCATAGAGAGTCAGAAAGCTGGACAAAAGACCAGATTACCCACAATACTATAGTATTATATGTGACAAAACTTTAAAAAGACATCATCTAGGAATACTTGGTAAAAAAAGCATAAACAAATCAGGGAAGTAATGCAAACTGTCTTGCAGACATCTGGAGAAGCCAATTTCTATTTTCTTTCCAGTTACAACATACTCAGTGTAATCCCACAAGTGAGGTCTGGGGATTTCCAGTTACATAAAAATCAATTTCTTTGACAACTAACTTTTTCATATAACAAATGCAAAGTACAAAATAGTATGTTTGCAAGAAATGCTGCAACCATTTTAAACTGAATAAGTATTAAGTGACCAGACACCCAATGTGTCTGATAAGTCAAAAATACCCAGACATCAGGCTCCACTTAAACAGCTAATTAAGTTTTACATTGAACAAATCCGACTTATAACTCGAAACTGAACAATTATTGGTGAATACACAAAGTCTATAATTCCTATTTCACGGATCAATATGATCAACTTATTTATACACCAGCTTTCACTAAATTATAATTTAAAAATGAAAATGACATTACACTAATTCAATCTATGATATATGGTAATTAAGTTAAACAACTTTCAAATTTCAATGTGAAACCAATAACAAAGAGGACAACTACATACAGTATTAAAATCAATTTAAATTCACTACATGCCTGACAAAATTATTTTGGTATAGACATTCCTATGAAATTATTTGGGTCAACAGAAGGGAATACAGAGTTAATTACCTTCTCTTCCAAGCCAATCACTTCAGACGCCAACAACTTGGCACGCTCATCAGCAGCATTACATTCCAATTGAACATTCGTATATTCCATTTTCACAGCTTCAAGTTCACCCTGGTTTCATTGAATTCAACCAAGAAAGCATATCACATACATCAAATTAAGACAATACTGAAAGCTACCAACTCATCCAGCCATCTGATTACAAAAATTGAAGGAAAGAAAAAAGAGTGACTTTTCATGTATAGATGACACAACTCATCTAAACTAATTCCAATAAATAAAATTAGTACATCATATAGTTCAGAAACCTTGTCAAGGATCCTAGATATATATGTAACCGGAGTTTATATTATCAAATATGTTTTTTTGATAGCAAGGTGATCAAATACATTCTTCGACGGGCTATAGATACCTAAAGTTATGCCTCTAGACAAAATTTAAATCAGTTGAACAGTTATAAGCAGTTAGAGAATCTGTTACCATTTGCCAGACCAAACGTCAGATAATGAGATGGTAAAAAATGGTAAGATCAAAGAAAGGACGGAATGAAGGACTAAGGTTTGATCATGAATAAATCTTTCAAGAGAGAAATTTGAGTAAAGAAACTAACAAATTGATAAACTCCCTCAGGTTATTTTATATGTTCATCTTGACTGGCAAATAGGTTAAGAAATAAAGAAAGACTTATCAAAAGTACCCTTAGAACTTGTGAACTTAAACGTCACATAACACACTTCGATGGCTACTTAAAATTAAAAGCTTCCAAATATACAAAATTGTCATTTTTTGGAACATACTCCCTCTGTTTCATTTTGTGTGTCTTAGTTTGACTAGATTTTAAATTTAATAGTAAAGACAGTTGAATCTTGTGAGTATTAAACTAAAGATATACAATGTACCAAAAAAATTTGAATCTTGTGCTCTTAAACATGTCATGTGGGATGTTGGAATTTGGAAATAACGTGTTACTAAATATAGAAAGTGAAATTTTTTTTTAAACAGACTAAAAAGGAAAGTAAGACATATAAGTAGTACTATTGCACACTCCAGAGTAAGAAAAACATAAGCAGGATGTAAAGAAATGGAAGATTCAGATAACCAGTATGTATTGCTTCACTTCTAACTACATAAAAGTTGGCAATTCATCCTATCTAGAAGACAGCAAATGTCTTTCAACTAGTTAACTTTTCCAGTCACTATAATTGCCAGATGCTAATTTTTACATGTCCACATCAACAATCCCAAAAAATTGATCAATAATACTTTTTTGATAAATTGACAAAACAAAAACAAAACTTTAAAAGGTGCCCAGATGAGAAATATATGCAAGTCCTTATAAAATTGATAAATAAATGCAAGTCATCAGAAACAACTTCCAAAAGTCCAACATTTAAAATATGTTGCAGAAACAGAACATCTAGAAGTTTACCACAAGAATTTTAAAAGGAAATGCAGATTAGGTGATATAGCATAGCTGGGGGTAAGAGACCAAGATTACACAAACTACAAACCAGATGAGCTTTAATCTCCTCTTTGCTTCTCCATCTCAGCTTTTAGTTAGAGGACAAAACTTCCTGCAAAAGATACAGCAGTTCACTTATATAACGACACATCACTGTCAAAAGTGTAAAGAATTTCAAGGAGGGCCCAGAATATGAAGACAGGTCATGTAAATCATAGAAAAATAAACAAAAGCACATAAAGACACGGCATGCGCCAAGAAAAAGGAGAATGTAACTCACAATGCTGGGAGCAATATGATATCACATTTTCCGCATTATTTTCTGCTTTCGTTTTAGACAAGAAGTATTCAAATAACTGCCAGCTATGTAACATGGATCCTTCAAAACCACCTGCCACACCATGTCAATCCAGCAGGATTTAGGTGTGATTGTGGGTTACATATAGGATTTCGCATCATACTCCCTATTCGTATCCTAAGTTTTAAAAGATTTAAATGATGATGATTCACACCCGTGTTGGATATTCGCGTTCATATCCATGTAGCTTAGCTACTCAGATCAAAACCTAAACAAGGGCCAGTGCCCGACTAGTGCGATAGTAGCGGGTAACTCTGTCACTTCAAGGGTTGGATGAAGGAACTCAATGAACACTTTAAGCATAAAGACAGGAACTAACATTTTTGACTAGTTATTCTGTGTTAGTACCTAACAGTGATACAACTTCTAACCTATTCTTTTGATAATGAATTTAGGATTTACAACAAAAATGCAGGAAAAGACTGGCCGTACAATAATCATTACATACGTCTACCCAGAAAACTAAGAAGATGACATGTAATCCTTTAGTAATGCATTAGGATTGACAACAACAGTGCAGCAAATAATTATTGTACAAATTATCATGAAAAGAGCTAAACAATTATAATGTGACCAACTGTATAAGGGAGAATCCAAATTGTTTTGCGAACAGTCAATTTGAGTCATTAAAAAGCTTCTCTCATCAGGTTTGGAACCAACATAGCCTATGTACCTAATATTTCAAGCGTGCATATACTTCCCTACAGAAAATCAGCTAACTTTACAGTTTTGAAAAAATGGCATATGTATGAACAGCAGTATACCTGTTGATTATAACTATCTGTGAAGCTGAATTTTCAGCAGCCCCAGAACTCTGCTAGAGTTCGCGAAGCCTCAAGAGCACGTTGGAGAGAGGCTTCTCTTGTGTTAAATCTTCAATATGCTGTGGAAAATAAGCATAGAGCATGTTAGTTTTTACCACTAACATTAATTGGTTGGTGCCGCATCTTCAGGATTATGCTTGTTGGCAAGGAAAAGCATGCCTTAGAGACTGATGACAACAGGCGCCCACAAGCGAGGCGGCGACAGCATGTTTTATTAAGCTTTAGGGCTTAAGACAACAGTGTCCATACCTACTATGCAAAAAAACAAAGATGTAAAAATACCTGTTCTAACGCAGCAAAATCTTCATTTTGCTTCTGTGAATAAAAGGTATGTCTGTTGTCCATGTTGCCCATATCTTTCTCAACAGCATGCTTGTAGTGATCTGACCCATTAACAGAAAATTTTGAAGAATTTGTCAAGTTCTCAGAATTTGATAAACCCAGAGGGTACCGTAACTGATCCTATTGAGTGAGGGGATGCAGCCGAGACTTTGAAGCGTTGATGGAATCAAGGAAAGATGGAGTTCTCCTCCCAGTTGCCCCAGCTGTGGGTGGAGACATATGTGAGTAACCAGAAGAACTTCTAGCATCAAAACTAAAACCATCATAGTTGGAGTCCGATGCCCAAGAAGCAGTTTTAGTTGAGTGAAGACCAGAACTGCTCAACTGGCTGTATCCTTCATCAGGCACTACAAAATTATTAGATCCCACAGCAGCAGCATTTCTCCCAACTTCAGGATAAAATTTTGTGACAGTGGTAGCACGGGGAACATAATCTACCAAAATTGGAGATATATATCAGGTGACGCACAATCAAATTGCTTTAACTAAATAGTGCATACACTAATCAGTCAGCTGGGTCAAAGAAACCATAGAAGAATGGAAGAAAGGAGAAAAAAGATAATATACGAACAAGGTCCCTCAGGTGCACAACCCAGATGAACAGAATAGATGTGACCAAAAAATTACCACCATATGAAGCAGAAGTCATGTCACTAGCCCAGCGCGATCTGTATAACGTGGCTTGTCTTCATGAGCGAATGGATTTGAAGGTGAGACATTGGCGGAAAAGCATGAGAAGTGCCATCATTAGTTACCTGAAAAGATCCTTTGCATGGTTCTCCTCCGATATGCTTTTACCCATATCATCATAAGTGAAATGACTGGAAGTTCTGTCATTATTGAGGGATAACGCCGGAAAAGTGGCTGTAGTCTGTTTAGCCGCAAACCTGAGCGGAACATTTCTAAGCCCCCATCATTCTCCCTCTTCCCAGTGTTGTCATAAGTATCACTTACTGTTTCAGAAACCTCAAGATTCTCATCACTTCTAGACCCTTTATCTTCTAAATGAGACAACGGTGAGATAGAAGAATCAAAATCATAATTGTCGGCTTTAACAACAGCATCATCATCGTAGTTGTGCAAACTAGGTGTAGCACCAGAACTAGCATCATTGGGAAAGATTAAATCAGACTTCTGAGTAAGATCAGGCTTCGAAAAATCATGCTTAGCGTGTACTTTAGATGGCTCTAGAATAGATCTGCCAACAGCATCAGATGTACCAGCTCCACTGGAGTCCTTAATTCTAGTGTGTTCATTTCCTGAATGTTGATTATCAACGCCTCCATCAGAGGGCGGCTGTTGACTATTTGAAGTTGCCTTTTTAACGCTATCTGCTGCTCTCTTCTTACGAAATTCCTCTAGCTGGAAATGATACAGTTGCAGAAGTACCAGATAAATAAGGAGTGCACCAAATTTTATAAAGGCAAAACCACATGATATTCATAGAGTAAGAGCCCAGAGGCAATTGCAACTTAGTGAAATCAAAAGAATAGACAAAAGCAAAAAGGAGTAGCCTACAACCTATTTTACCATGCAAGAAGATAAATTTAGAGGTTAGTAACATTGTATGATAATAACCATAATTTTAACAGTATGTCACAATATTCCCCAAAAAAGGTAATGATTCACAAGTATTCAAATTGTTAAAAAATGGCAAAGTAAATAACAGATTAACATTTGGAAAAATGGCCTCGAGCTTTAAAGTAGTCTTTCAAAATAAATCAGCATCAATGTGCTTTCAAAGATATCAGCTTTTTCAATGTGGCAGTCTAGGATACCACATTTGGTTGCACAAGAGGAAGAAAAGAAGTACCCCAAAACCAGTCAGCCCAACATATTAAAAGCTTTGTACTGACAAATGACTCTGTTTTGCAAGTTACACCCTATGTTAACTAGTGCTTCAATATAAGATGACCTGAAATGAATAATGCATGTCATTCAGTATTGTCAACTATACTGCAAGAGATAAGCATAAAATAGTTATCTAAACACATTGATTTTGCTAATGCTCACTTCTACCTAAAAGGATCAGATTGACCAGAACTGAGATATGTTTCACATCAGCCTCAATGGTATACGATCTTCTAAATCAATCCTGACCAGCTTTACCTGATTACATGTTTCAGAGTTGTTGGGTAAATACAAGCCTGAAATAATCAAATCTTCATACAACCAAGCCTTTTGTAAAGCATCACCTAGCGGTCTTTTTCTTTTAATAAGCTGGTATTTTATCGACATTATAGCTCATTTCATGCTAGATCTGTTCAAGTATTATGACGTTATAAGCTTTACCCTTATAGAAGAAAATCCTAGGCAATGATCTTTCACTGTCAGACTCGCTGAGTGAACTGTACTATAACAGTTGAAAATCTAGAAATTATTCAACCACCGGTCATGAAAAAGAAATATTAACAAAAAGCATTCTCCAAGCTACGATCTCAAACCTAAATCTTGATGTTTTTTAACTTCATACACAAAATTATTTTAAATAAACACTGAAGATTTACTAAATCGGGTGGGGATGGGGCCCGCCATTCCGTCTCAACTAAAGACCAATTTCACAAATCAAAATTCAAGTAGTAATCCTTGCTCATGGATGATTAAGTTACATTCTTGAAAATACATCGGGAGTCCATAACTTCGAGTAGATGATAACTATCAAAAGCCACTCCAAACTGTAACAACTCATTATTTCTATTCTAACTAGAATGCCATTCATTTAAAACCTTCTCCCTACTAGAATTCAGCTCATTAACATTATCAACAAGTTAAATTGAAGTATTAATTTGCAAACATTCAAGTAAATCACTTAATTCAACAACTTTTAACAAATCAAATCCTTAGACCAAACCAAAGCAAACCCTTTTTTCAGAATTCAAACAAAATCAAAGAAAACCCCAATTACCTTCTTTTTCCCAGCTTGCAAATGCTCTTGCTTTTAAGTACCTGAGCTGACGCCATCCAATATCCTAAAATCAAAACTTCCCTCTTAAATCCTCATCCAAAAACCCTAAAATTAACCCCCAGATTCTCCTATAAAATCAAGATCAACCAATCTACATTTCATTTCATATACAAGAATATTTTTGAATACAAACTAACAAATCCAATCCTCAATTTTCAGGGTAAATGGATAAAAATCCGAGGTAATTAACGGTCAAAATAAATTTTAAAAAACCCTAAATTCGATTCGGATCAGGGGTTCACAGTGGGATCGAGGAAGAAGAAATTAAACGGGAGAAGAGAGAAAGAAAAAAATAAAAAAACTCTTAACTCATAATTTTAACAATTCATAAATATAAACACGGGTAATTCAAAATTATAAAAATATTTTTATTTTGCTTTTTCTATTTCTTTTGGGTGTATTTTGTTATTTTTAATTATTTATTTGTTATACCACCTGCTGTTACAGCTATGACGTGGAGTGAGGCTTAATGGATTAACACGTGTACTCTTTAAGCAAAGAAAAAGGATTTTTGTTAATTTTTTCATTACCGCAAAAATATATAAAAGGAATATTTTATTTTTAAAATAAAATTAATGGAGTCATTTGATCATTTGATTATTTTTCAAAAATTAAGAGACTTTATGATTTTGTAAATGCGAATACGATTGAAAAATATAAATAAAATGATAAAAATAATTTATTAAAGAAAGAGCATGTGTGGTTCGGTGATGGAATAGTTTAGTATAATAGTACTAAATACCTATGTTAATTCTAAATAACTATATTTTCTAAAAAATCTATGAAATCTATCAATTTAAAAAAAAAAAAGAATTTAGAGTTTTAATTATTGAAGCGACGGACTTCCCAGAGTGTTAACCGACTATATTCATTGATTTTGTGAAATCGATCTTATCCATCGATTTTATGAAATCAACTCAAAATAAATCGATGATATATAATTTATTGATTTAGTTTGATATATATTTTAATTTGATTATTAAGATGCTTGCTCTTGTTCCACATCATATTATGGATTATATAGAATCTTCTTTTCTTTCATTTTTCTCAAAAAGTTATTAACAAATCACAAGAGATGAAAAATAAACATTTCCCATACACACATATAATTTGGGACCATGACTTAGATTTTATTAATTCATAATAATTTTTGTTTCATTTCATTTTACAATCATAAAACAATAAAATAAGTTACATTTACCATCCAAATTTTCTAGTAAGAGGAGCTGAAGTTCGATTAGCAAAATAGAAGCCGTCTTCCTTTGCCCACCAATAGCATGTTCCGGTATCAATTCCTCCTTGCTCCACAAGCTCGAGTCTCGATACTGCCTCAAAGCTCACAGTCGCTGAGCCCCTTAAAATGACAAAAAGAAAAGCGTCTCATGAAGAAGGCTTGGCCTAAACGAAAATGTAAAATCGCTTCCTTCATGTGTCGGACCAAGCTACGCATCCAAGATCGTCATCTCCAGATGCACAATGAAATTTTAATTGAGGAGTGCTTTTTGCAATACCATCAATTATATGAACATAAATATGTTCAATAGCATTCATATGTTGTACAAACAAAAATAACAAAACTAACAAGGAACAAAAACTAATCTTCATAATGATTCTCTTTTATTTTTATTATTTTATTTTTTTTACTTCTCATGAAAAAAGCAAGTACACACCCAACCATTTATACTTGTTTCTTGGGAGGTGATTTTATAAAAATATTTAGTAAATGAAAAATTAGTTTTTTAGATAGATTTTATTATAGTAGATTATATGGTATTAACTATGGAAGCAAGGATCAGATTACATTTTAGCCAACCTTATTATTAGTAATGATGAATATTAGATTAATTAGGGAAAAAAATTATTAGAATTCGAATTAATTAAAATCTTAATTATTGGGTTATTATTTCCAATTGTGACATATATAAGTTTGTATTATAAAATAAGTTTAAAAGAAAAATTAAACATTTGAACGGGTGATCAAAATTGAAATTCTTGTCGAGGAATGCGAGTTAGAATGGAATGAGAACCACCAAATAAGCAAATGAAAACTCAAAAATTCAAGCAATATATAACTTCAAATTTCTTAAATACATTTCATCAATGGTTTCTTAAAACTAATAAGGAAGAAAATATTCTAAAGTCAGAATATAATGAATTTACTTAATGGAATTAATTTTATATAACGTAAAAATATACTTAATTTTAAAATTTTAAATTTTAAGATTTTCTATCTTGTTTAGATAACTAAATTTTTATTAAGTCTTAAAGTTTATAAAATTAAAGAATACTTAAATTATGATTTTATCTAATGTAATACCTCTTTTAAAAGGATAAAAATGTAAATATAAATAAAAAAAATATTTGATTAATAGAAAAATAACTCAAATATAATATAAAATTATATTATAATTAAAAATGCATAATTGAAAGAAATTAATAGAATTGTTAATTTGGTATTTCTTTTTCCATATGACATTTAAAGGAACACAACAATTTTGAGGAGAAAGTAGGTGATTGCATAAGTTTTTAAAGAACAATATACATGGTAATTTAATTTTACAATAAAACAAGTACTAAATATTATAATAACACATGAAAACTACCAAAATAATTAGTGTTGTAATATATATTAGTATTTTATGTATAATTATAACTTTATTGCCAAAATAATTTCTTTGAACATTTGAAATATTATAAAATTTTCCCATATATCTTAAAACATTATTCAAGTCATTAAATCCATATCATAAATATAAATCAAAATTATAAGTTAAATTAAAAATATAAAATTTAATCAATATTTTAAAAATCTCTATTGTTTTAATATATGGGAGGAGATAGAGGGCCATGACTTAAATTTTATTTATTCACAATAATTTTTGTTTTATTTCATTCCATAATTACTAAACAAATAAATAAATTATATTTTACCACCCAAATTTTTTAATAAAAAAAGATGGAGTAGGATAAGTTTGATTGCCAAAATGAAAACTATCTTCTTTTCACCGATCGATAGCATGCTTCAACTCAATTCGTTCTTTTATTTGACGAGGTTCGAATCTCTATACATTTCAAAGACTAGGTTCTTTGTTTTCCAAAAATGTGAAAGCGTACGAGAAAAAGCTTGGTATGAACGAAAATGTAAAATCACTCCCTTCACGGTAATAGAATAATGCCATCAAGATCATCATATCCAGATGCACAATGAACTATTAATTGAGGAATATTTTGTGCAATACCATCAACTATATGAACATGAATATGTTCAATGGCATTCATTTGTTGTACACATAAAAATATTAAAACTACAGATGAATATGTATTTTCCTTTTTTATATTTCATATATTGTTTGTCCAAAAAAGATTTAAAGACCTTTTCTTAGAAATGCTAGGACTTGAAAAATCTGGTAGTCTTTTATTAAAAAAATATTCTGAATGTTCATAAAAATATGAGTAACATCAATTTTTAATTTGTGACCCTTTGACACAATAAAAGCAAATATTACTTTTTGCTTGCAATGCCAAAAGTAAATAAAAAAGTTAAGTTAGCGATAATTTCGTAAAGATTTTACGGGATATGAACTGTATTTTTAAAGATTTTGCATGTCTATTCGCGAATACCTTCAAAGACTTGTGTGAGAAAACAAACAAAAATAGATTATATTAATTTACCATCCATATTTTCTAATAAAAAAGATGGAGAAGAGTTGGTTTTTTGATTAGCAAAAATAGAAACCATCTTCCTTCACTAACCAATAACATACCCCGTTTCATATCCTCCTTCTTCTCCATAAGCTCCATTATCTGTACACCTCAAATGCTACATTACTTGAACCCCTCCCGAAATGGCGGGAAAGAAAACCGTTTCAACGAGCACATTTGGCAGACGAAAAAGTAAAATCGCTTCCTTTATACGTAGGATAATGCCATCGAATCGTCATTTCCGGATGCGCAATGAAATGTCGAGGAATGTTTTTTCAATACCATCGACTATATGAACTTCAATACGTGCATTCATTTGTTGTACAAACAAAAATGATAAAATCAATAAGGAAGAAAACCTAATCTTCATTGAATTAGGAGAATTCATTTACTTTGTTGAATGTTTTCTTTCACCTTCTCATACAAAAGAAAGTAAGTACAAAATTAAGCCTCTATTTATACTTAGTTTGGAATATTGATAATTCAATTAGTTTGGTAAATAAAAAATAAGTTTATTTAGAAATGAATTTATTAGCATGTTGGTATTTAGTATAGTGTTGAAATTTAATTGAATAATTTTTGTAGAATAGGTAAGTTTTGACTAAAGAGTATTATAGGAAATTATTGAATTCATTGTTTTAAATATGGGAAAGTTAAAAATTCTTGATTGATTTACAAACATAAGAAAAAATTATTTACGAAATTTATACGGCGAAAAAGTCTAAGTCATTATTGACGATATGAAATGATATGTTTCATATTTGTCTTTGATTCTAACAATCTTCAATCAAAAGTACAAATAAAAGTAAATTTAAACTATAAATTTTGTAATTAATATTTTAGTGACCTCGTAATAATAAAGGACATGATCAATACTATATTCTATCGAAATTTCTTGAGGAGTCGGGATGTTTCAAACAAATCATAAATTCATGATTACAACGAGTTTTTTTCTTTAAATCATAATTATCCTCTTTCAAGCAAAGGTTAGTCAAGTTAATTAATCATATTGTGTATTATAAAATTAACTTTTTTTTTTAAAAAATAGAAATTTAACTCAAAATAATTTCATATACTTCGGACAACTACGAATAAATGATAATAGAAGAAAAAAAGACAAAAGATCAAATCAAAACAAGAGAACGAGAATAAGTTTGAATTATATCTACTTTTTAGATAAATTATAGCAAAATTATTCCTTTAAAGATTCAATTTTAGGTTTGAAGAACTAAAATTAGAGAAAAGCGATAGCAAAATTGAAGGTAAGACGAGGAAGAAGAAATTTCATATCTAAATGGAGCAAAATTAGGGTTGATTGAAGGTGAAAGACAAGAAGAAATTTAGAATTCTTATGTAAGATAAGAGGTAGATTAAGTCTGATTTGAATTTGGTGGATATTACCCTGTTAGTTTTACTTTTTAAATTATTTATAAAAAATAAGTGTATAATCGTCCAACGAAGTGGCTGATACGCGTATTAGTGTGTGTAAGGAAGAGCTCGGTAAAATTTAAATCAAAATTAAAAAAGATATTTAAACGCTCATAAAATTATCGTACTAAAATAAATTTGGTGAATGGTGAATAAATTTAAATGACATTTTATATATCCTCTCAATAATAAAAGTAAACATGGAAAATATATAAAAAATTGTGTGTAAGGCTCATTAGTCCATTTTTTTTCCTCAAAAAAGTTCTTAACAAGGGATAGCCCTCCACTTTATTTAAAAATAAATAAATACCATATGACAAAAAAAAACATATATATGAGAGGTGAGAGAGGGACCATAATGATTTTATTTATTCTTATTAATTTTGTTTCATTTTATTTTATAATCCACCCGGCTATAAATAAATAAATTATATTTTATCATTTAAATTTTCTAATCGAGAAAAAGATGAAGGAGGAGGAATTCGATGTGAAATTAGGAATCCTATCTTCTTTCACCAACTAATAACGTGTTTGAGTATCAATTATATTTTGTATGCGCTTAAGTTTGAATCTCACATGCATCTCTAAAAATGACCAAAAAATATAATATCGGGACAAGCTTGGATTGAACAAAAAATATAAAATCACTTCCTTCGTGAATAAGTGCGTCGCTCAAGATCTTCATCTTCGAAGCACCAAAAAAAATTTAATTGAATATTACGGATGAATAAGAGATATGAGTAACATTAATTTTTAATTGTGGCCATACTTTAAATAGTGGCATTTAAAGTAACTATTTGTGAAAATGGCCTGCCTATTGATCAACGGTAGCCCAAATATGTTAGATGGGCTATGTGAAGTATATGGGTTTGGATAAGTTAGCTTATATTTGTTTGAAGCTTGTCGAAAGTAAATAAAAAAAATTAAATGGAGAGAACGCAAAAATTACATGAAATATTTGATTTTGGTATTCTTTAATATGATACGGACTCAGCTTTTTAAAGTTTTTTACCCGTCTACCACTTTGAACACCTTCAAACACAACGGGAGAACAAACAAAATAAACTACATTAATTTTACCACCCATATTTCCTAATAAAAAAAAAAAGATGGAGAAGGATTCGTTTTGTGGCAAAATAGAAACCATCTTCCTTCAGCGATCAATAACATACCCCGTTTATATCTTCCTTCGATCCACAAGCTCAGTTATCTCTATACACCTCAAATGCTACATTTCTTGAACCCCTCCAAAATGACAAAAGAAAACCGTTCAACGAATACGGTGGCTTGAACAAAGAATTTAAAATCACTTCCTTTATATATAGAATAATGTCACTTAAAATGGTAATTTGAATACACGGTAAAATTTTAATTTAGAAATATTTATTTCAATACCATCTATTGTATCAACATCAATGGCATTCATTTGTTGTATAAGGATTAAAAATTAATTTCAATACCATCTATTGGAATATTGATAATTCAATTAGTTTGGAACTGAAAAGCAATTGTTATATATACATTTTCCCCCAAAATTTGATAAATTTTGGTGGCCAACTATGGAAGCAAAGATGAGATTACATTATAGATTATGGCAATAAATTTTGGTCAACCTTGTTAATAATATAAAGACATAGTTAATTAGAAAAATAAAATTATTAGTCTATCTATTATTTTTATATTTTGTACAATTATTCACTTTCGAATATTTTCAGACAAAACATAATTTGAAATTCGAGATAAAAAATATCGAATTCAACTACATATAGATTGAAGTTCGGAAAAAAAAATAAGCAACTTAAGTCAAATAAGAAATAAAGCATGAATGTGGTAATAATTTCATCCTTACTCATAGATATGAAGAGAAATTATTAATGTGATGAAAAAGAAAAAAAATATTAATTGAGATAAAAATAAATAAAATAATTTAATTTAATTACTCTTTAGTTAATATTTTCTTTAAAAGCGCGACATGACAAGTAAATTAGATCGGAAGGGAGTACGTATACGGGAGGGAGAGTGTGTGTGTGGAGAATTGTATTTATCTTTTTTGTAGTATTTTTGATCTTTTTATTATTTTAAAATAATTTTAATAAACATGTTATTAATTAATGAATTTATTACATGACATATAATGCACATTGTAATATATTTGTGTATCGATTTCCTTTAATATTTTTATGTTTTCTTATATTCTTAACTGATGTCAATGGTAATAAATTTAGATTTTTGCTTTACTTTGTTTGTCCGTTGGCCCCCCTCCAATAATAGCAAATATATATTAGAGTTTTGATCCTTCACGTATTATATTGAGCTATGTAAAGTGAAGAATTGCAAGAAAGAAAATATTGAACTTATTTTTGAGTTTTTCATCCTATGAAATTATCAAGGAAAAGTAATGACTTATCGAGGTAAAAATTTTTCTTGTTTTTTTTTCCTATTATTCATATTCATTTTCACATTTTCGATAAATTTACTCGGTCGAACATTTTTTTATGTCAAACTCTATAATCTTTCTTTCAAATGCTATTGAATAAGTAAGCAAAATCGGGACTTCAAAAACTTAAATAAACGGTGTTCTACGCATAATTGATTTTTCCAAACATCAAGGTAAGAATTATTGTTCCTTATACCTATGTTAGAAAAATATTATTTTAACTAATTTCAAAATTTGATCAGTGAAAATGTATATTATTGAGAATGATTTTTGAAAATTGTTTATAATTTGCTAATTAGCTTGAATTTGGCTGTGCCTCCTTTTTTTCGATAAATATGAATATGCAATATATAAGCTAGAGGGATCAGAAAATGTGAAATTTATGTATTGCTTGATTTGCAAATATTATATAAATGAACAACGATAATTATAAAAATTTATTATTAAAATGTCAAATGAAAAATGAAATTTTCTTAGACATCGGGAAGCTAATAAGAATTGTATATGAATGTATTAAATGCATTATAATAAATATATTTAGATATGTTTATATAACATCCATTATATATTAAAGTCATATGTATTGATCTTTTGTAATATTTTTTACATCATTAGTGATGTTTAGCTTTTGATAGTATATTAGTTACTAATTAAACTAAAAAAATTGTGAAGAAATAAATATCACCTAAATTCTTCATGTAAAAAGTTAAAGCGAAGAAGACAATAATTGATTAACTATGTCAATAGAATTGCAATAAATGCAGTAAGTACTTTAAAATCGGATCTTGATCCTAATATTTTGACTACCTATATCATCAAAAACTATTTCAAATTCTGAATTAATGTTTCACTAATCATAAATCAAATCTTTATTTATTTGGTTTATGTCGATAATAGTTAAAGCCCATAATTGATGGAATTATTTTCCAAAATATTGAAATAAAATGATTTATTATTCTTTAATATTTTACCAACTATATAATATTATGGTTTTTAAAAAATTATTTCTATATATGTAGAACCAGAACAATCAAAGTGAAAAGTTGGGTACAAAAATATTCACTTATAAAATATGTGGACGTATTTGTCACTTACAATTAAACACTATTTCAACAATATTTGTCTACTAAAGGTAAATATACTAACTAAATGAAAGTACAAATCATGGGACTCATAATTTGAACATTCATTTCTTTTTATATTAGATTTAAATTATAATAAATGTAAACGGCTACAATTGAATATCTATATTTATTTTATTGAATTTTCGCATCACGCCATGCAAAATCTAAAGCTATTGCTATAAATTTTTATGCTAAAAGTAAGCACTTTGTTAATGGCTGGAAAAATATCAATAAAAAGAAAATTTAATTACTTTCTTTCAAACAACTCTTCATTGCATAAAAATATAATAATTTAATTAGTACTTAATCTTTTGTCACATGTAGTAAATAATATAAGTAATAGCAAGGATAAATTTTCTTTCTACTCTCATAGTTACTATCTTTAGCTTTTCAGTTAAACTTTTGGACTATGATAACTCTAATTTTCTTTCTTGTGGGTTTTAGATGGAAGAAGGTACAAAGTGAAAATTGTAATTAATAATATATTTCTTAGCTGAATATTTGAAAAATATTTACCGTGCGATGGAAAAAATTATTATATTTATAATTGTGATCTCAATTTTTATATGCAGTGCGGGGAGGAGGGAGGGGGAGGGGGCATAACAAGGAGGAATTTTTTTTAAAAAAAATATATAATTATTTTTGATATAAAATTCTATGAAAGAAAGGAAAGAAATAGAAGCGAAATCAAAAGAATATCTCTAATTAGTAGAGCAAATATAATTTATACATTTGCAGAATCTTGTGAATGAATGCTTAAAATAAGGTATACAAATTAGAATTGACAAATTCTTATTGTATACTCTCTATTAACATTAAGCAAAAGAATCTATATATAAAAATTATATCTTTCAAATAGACATTATATTCTTTAAATTGTTATAATTTTAGCCTATTAAATATTTTATGATTATAATCGAGAATAGAATTGTATATATCAAATATAGTAGGTCACATTAATTACTTTCTAGATTGTTTATTCATGTACAGAAAAGTGCATTATGAATCCTTTCAATATTTTATGTAGATTATTTATTTTCTTATCGTGGTATAAAAATAAATTAAAATTTTAAACAAATAAAAAAACAATTACATATTAAAAATATTAAAAAAATCATAAATATAAAATATTTCATCAATAATCTTTTGAAGTTTTTTTTTTGTTTATATTATATAAAATTAAAGTCGGTTAATTACTTGCATAGTTTGATGGTTAAAATTGACTTAAAATATAGAGGTTATATAAATATAAAATTTAACGTTTCCAAGAAAAGGTATATTAATATACACGGTTTATATCAGAAAAAATTATCTCATTAAATTAAAAATACGTAATTACACTTGAAATTAAACTTTAAAGTTGATTGTCTAAAGATGCTCATTTACCCAAAATAAAATTAGATTCAAGAATAATGTCAATTATTTAGGAATTAATGAATTTTCTTTTGAGAAAAAAAAAAAAACGCTCAAATTTTTGTGTATTAAAATAAATTAAAAACTTCAAACTTAAAAATATTAAAGAAAAAAAAAATTGTATTATTGATAATTCAAGGGACTCAAATGACCATTAAAAATATATTGAATACATTAAAATATTAATTTAATAAATATGAGATTTGTTATAATTGCGCGAAGTGCGGAAATATTCCCCATTTTTTTAATAAAAAAAGATGGAGAAGGGTTGATTTGATTAACAAAACAGAAACCATCTTCCTTCACTAACCAATAACAACCTCTTTTTTGGCCGCGAGCTTCATTTAATCCTTTGTAGTTAAATGTCATTTATTTCTTATTGAATATAATTTAAGAGGGAATGATTCTCGATCATTAAATTATGAGGATTCACCCCTACAAAAAGAGATGGACCTTCGTGTTGAAGGGGACCCAATTCTCTACCTAAACATCTATTCATAAGCTACAAGTAAAGCATTTACCTACTCTTTTTTTTCCAGCAAGATATTATTATTCTACTCGCAGAAAGTTAGTCTGAAATCTTCTTCATCAAGAACAAATCAGAATTCAAGCTAATCAGACTACATTTATTCGTATTTTTATTCAACTTAGCATTTGATTTATTGCTATATTATCTATTTTAATATATTATGCTATTCTATTAACCAATTCAATTTACACGTGCCTTAAACCACTGTTATAAATTTAATTATACTTGTTTTTGGTCAAACATCATTTAAAGTCGTCATCTTTATATGCACAATAAAATATTATTTAGAAATATTTTTTCAATACCATCAATTATATGAACATCAATGACATTAATTTGTTATACAACTAATAAAAATGATAAAACCAATAAAGAAGAAAATCTAATTTCCATTGAAGGGAAACTCATATTCTAATTAGTTCAATGATTTATTTTTACCTTCTCAAGTACACACCTCTATTGATACTTGTTTCTTAGTGTGGCATAATTTCTTTGTTAGATTGTGATTATCTATTTAGTTAATCAGATTATTTATGTTTATATTAGGATAAACCGTATATATCATATTTCTTGTCTTCTTGGGGTATGATCATTTTTTCGAACTTGCTAACAAATAATTCTGAATTAGATCATGAATTTTCTGATATTTGGTAAAAGAGGTTAAATACACAGATAACCGATTCTGGTCTCCTTATTTAAGACATATCGAAAGTATATAAAAAAATTTATGCTAAGTCGCTTCAAAATCAATTTCAGACGTATGAGTTTGAAGTTCTAAATAAAAACTTCAAACATATGCGCCTAAAATTTGAATCTCAAGTTAAGCTTGCCAAAGCCAATCTTTAGACAAGTTGGAAGCAAACGAATTTTAAATGTTTTTACTTGGCATAACAGTTTAAACAAAACTTCAAATTCATATATATTTAGATTATCGTACTACGACTAAATTAAACTTCATTCCCACGTTAGATGCTACTTCCTCCGTCTCAAGACATCAAAATAAGCACTTTTACTTGGAATACTGAACTAGTAAAAGTGAACAAATAGAATATATAAGGACCAAGAACACATTCTACAAAAGGGAATTTAGATAGAATAAATGTATTCTCATCAACTTTTTTTTCATGTTGAAGAGATAAAAATACCCTAAATCACCACTTAGTTATCAACTCTGTATATGTTGTAAAAAAGATGTAGTAAGTTAAATAGATGCCATCTTTCTTGACATGGTAGTCACAATCCCTTGATATTATTTGCTTAGCATTATTTCTACATGAATATCCTCTAAACACATCCATGGCAACATTCTTTGAACCCCACCAAAAGTGACAAAAGTACAATGTTCTCCCAAAAATATTCCTTCTAAATATAAAAGTGAAGGTCTCATTCACATGGAGTGTGTGGAATCCAAAATCATCATTTTTTGATCCACAATGTATTAACAAAGGAGGGTCACTTGGTAGTGAATTGGTAATGTGAACTTTAATTTTTGGTAAATCAAAAATAAGTTCATTTTTTGGGACTAAACCATAGGCATTTAAGCCTTGAATTATGTAAAATGACAAGAATATGGATAGTAAAATGACTCTAAGTATTGAGGAGTGACTCATATTGAAAGGATAAAGTTTGGTGATTGGAATGATAAATATTAGTACTATTCTTATACTAGTATAATGCATTAATTTAAGTCAATAGTCAAAAGATTCTATATGAAAATTAATAATTAATGATTTTTTCATCAGACACTATTAGAAATAGAGATTTTTTTATCGCAAATTAATAAAAAAAATTGTGGTATAAAACATGATTTTCCCACTTATTTTCCATCGACTCAGTTCACTGAGAAAAGGCATGGTAGGAAACAGATTCTCACTGAAGTAGTGGAAAACTTCATGATTTTTCCATGTGAAATACTATTATTTTTTCTTTTTCTACCGATATCAGTGGAAATAGCCACTTAATAATTTTTGATTGAAAATTTCAATGAAAAAAATAATAATTTTTAGCAGTGAGAAAAAAAAAGAAAAATTTAATATATTAGCATGTTGGGTACTACTGTTGGAAATTTATTGAATAATTTTATAATATAGGTAAGTTTCTTAACTAAAGTATTATGGGATAATTTTTGATAATTGTTTTAAATATTGAAAATTTGAAAATCCTTGATTGATTATAACTTAGAAGAAAAAGAGCGATTTTTGAAATTTATACGATGAAAAAGTACAAGTCTTCATTGAAGATATGAAATAAGTCAGGATCAATGTGAAATAAATGATTAATTTTACGCCGACTATCAGTCTACCACAATTTTACTTCTTCATTCAAACTTGAAACCGACAATATGAACAACTTCCTTTATTTATGTTTATCTAATTTGTTCAACAAACTCAAGATGATATCAACATGTCTCTTGCAAGTTTAAAAGGCAAAAACAATTTTTGATGATTAGGTAGACTCTCTTTTATCAATGGTACTTCTTTGAATTTTTTCATCCAATCTTGCAAATTAGGAAATGAATTTTCTTGAAGCAATTTGACACCTCCAACATCTTCTATGATTTTCAACCACTGACAAATCCATCCAAAAGTTATGTCAACTATTCCAATTTTTCCTCCATTGAAAAATATATTATTTTTCTGATTTTTAAAAGCATGTTCTTCAATGCTTTTCAACATTTCCAAGCTTTCCTTCACTGCCCTTTCTTGTTCTTCTCTTTTGGTTCTATATATCATCCAAAGAGATACACTCTGCAAAACATTTTTAAAAGTTAAAATCATTAAAAATAAATGGAAAATTACAACGGATTTGAAAAAAAATAAAAATAAATTACCCCTCTAATTATTATAAAAAATATATCTTTATTTTATGGTTGTTATATTCTGCGGTCATTCATTCCCTTGTCTTTAGTAGATCGTTTTATATTTGTTTTTAATCTTAACAGATCTCCAATCGAAAGTATAATATAGAATAAATTTAAACTATGATGTTTTGTATTTTCCCTTTACTCTAACAAAGCTCCAATCTAAAGTATAGCGGAGCGCATTTCCAAAGCTAGATTTTGAGTTACGGGAAATAAAATTCAGTAGCTTTAGCCAAAATTTTATATTTATGTTAATAAATTTACTTAATATATGTATAAATAATCTATCAAGAACTATTAAGCTGCCTTTCTGAAAATTCAAAATTCATAGACTCAAGATTCTATATTTGTCTTTATTGGAACTTAATTTTAAATTACAATCAAAAGTGAAAGAAGGTTCATTCACACCTTTTTTCATATATAAGAGTAAAATTAAAATATTTCATATAATAAAATAGTACTCTCTCCGTCCTAAATTATTTATCACATTTTTCTTTTTGAAAGTCAATTTTACTCATTTTCAGAACTACAATAAGTACTAGCTACAAGTTACGACTTTTCTCATGTTTATTTAATGAAAAATAATATATTTTGATATACTATCTCACAGAAGCGAAACACGACAACTACTACGAGACAGGGGTGGAGTGTAAATAATCTTACCTTTTGTTCAAAATAATTCACCCAGAATCTAGCCATAGCTCTTTCATAAGGATCACTTGGGAGCAGTGGATAGTCATGATGATTTGGCCATATTTGTTCAAGGTATTCAAGAATAACCATAGATTCACAAATTGGTTTTCCACCATGAACAAGTACTGGAATTTTCTTGAAAATAGGATTATATTTCAGAAGCAAATCACTTTTATTTGCAAGATCTTCTTCTATATATTCATATGATAAGCCCTTTAATTTAAGGGCCCATATTACTCTCAATGAATATGGACTTGCCCATGATCCATGGACCTTCAAATCTTGATCCATTTCTTGTCTCTATGTTTTCTTTTTTTAGAGCTTCATTTTCTGTCAATTTATAAGAAATCCTTGAGAGGTTATACTTGATCAACAAGAAAGTTTTGAATTTTTTAATTAAGAGAAAGTTGAATTCAAAGCATAATATGTATAATAATTAGTTATCTTTAGTGTAATCTGGATCTAAAAAGAACTGAGTATACAAAAATTTTATTTTTTATTTTAAAAAAAAATAGAAAGACTGTTCACGATAAATTATCAGGTCAAGTCGTATGCAGGGTTAACTCCATTAATTAAGCATATATTCAAACCTTATTTTTATTATATTATTCTTTTACTTCTGACTTTTTTTTTTCCTCAATTTTTTTTCTTTGATTTCCTTTTCTATTGGGTAGGTAGATAGTTGTTAGTTCGTTAAAATATTTTTCCTTTTTAAAAAAAAATAAAATTGCTAACGTTTGACTAGTTCTTTTATTTTTTTGTTTAATTATACAATGAGTACCATCCGTCCAGTTCATTTGATGCACCTTTAATTTTGTGACATCTATTCGACCTTCATATCCTCCTATTTAGGGTCATGTCCTCGGTAAGCCGCAAGTGGGTCATGTCATGTTTAATCTCTTCTCCTAAGATCCACTATAGCCAATCTTTCATACCTCTCACCGTGGCATCTATACATCTCCTTTTCACATGCCACAATCATCTCAGTCTCGCCTTCCGTATCTTGTCCACAATAGAGACCACTCCCATCTTGTACCGATTATCTCCGTTCCTAATTTTATTACCTTTAGTATGCCCATACATATATCTCAACATCCTCATTTCCGCTATCTTCATCTTCTGGATATAAGAGTTCTTGATCGACCAATATTCCTCCACATACAATATAGTTAATCTAATAACTACTTTATAAAACTGATATTTAAGTCTTGGTGGCACATTTTTATCACACAGAACACATGTCGGCAACTACATATTCAATAATGAAAAAAGCAGTCCTATTCTTGATTGAGAAATAAGACTACAACAACATATTCAGTGTATGTAGTTTCACAAAGTTGGTTTTAAAATAGGTAAAGTGTATGTTAATCTTACCACCCATATTTCCTAATCAACATAGATGGAGAAGGATTGGTTTGATTAGCAAAATAGAAACCATCTTCCTTCACTAACCAATAACATACCCCCGTTTTATATCCTCCGTCGTTTCCACAATTTCCTTTATCTCTAGAAACCTCAGATTGTATAAAAAATGACAAAAGATTGTTTCAACGAGTACATTTAGCTTGAACAAAAATTTAAAATCATTTTCAAATATAAGAAAATTCCACCCAAGATCGTCATTTCCAGATGCAGAATGAAATTTTAATATAGGAATGTTTATTTAAATACCATCGACTATATGAACATCAATGGCATTCAATTGTTGTACAAATAAAAAAAATGATAAAATCAATAAGGAAGAAAAGTTAATTTCCATTGTAGAGAAACTCATATTCTAATTAGTTCAATTGGTTCACTTTACTTTCTCAAGTACACACCTTATTTATACTTGTTTGATTTAGTTTCTTGTTAGATTGTGATGATCTATGTTAGTTAAATCATATTCCAATTACATGGAAAGTAATTTATGTCTTTTATTTTTTTTACTTCAAAATTTAGGTAACTTTTGATGGTAATTATGGAAGCAAGGATTATGTAGATTTTAAATTAGGGTAATAAAACAATTATATATATATTAGAAACAACAAATCACGAGATGAACTTTTTCAAATATAAAATTTGATTCACAAGTTTATATTTTATAAAAAAAAATCACCATTTTATATATACCAACCGTATTTACTAACCATTTATTTCAGATGTAAATAAAATTTGTTGTTAGTATTATTACTCTTTCCTACCTTTACCAACTATTGTGATGTTGATATACAAGTGACAATTGTCATAACTCAGTGCAGTGTTACATAATTTTTTGCAAGAATACTAAAGGAGTGATGAAATATTTACAGAACATGAACATGATGATATGGTTACTAATGATATTAACCAACAAACGACTCAAAGTAACAATGTTGATTCCTTCTCTTGGTCATCTGAACGAGAAACGCATGTTCAACGTGAGGAGATTGCTCGTACTATGTGGGAGGATTATATTCAAGAGTAGTACACCACAACTTAAGTAAATTTGTTTATTTGTGAATATTGCCTAATCGAACAAACTGCAAAATATACGAGAGTCGACATTCTGATGTAACTAATTTATTTTAGGGCAAAAGTAATTGAAAAAAACAATGGAAGAAGTATTTGTTACAAAAGTGAGAGTTCAAGAAGATGACAATATCATCTCTCTCTGATTCTTTAAAAACACAAACATTTCATCAAGATTAGGGAGATTATCTTTGATGACTTGTTCTTCTTTGAAATTTTGAACCCAATTTAATAAATGAGGAAATGAATTAGGTTCCAATAATTTCACACCAACAATATCTTCAATAACTTCAAGCCAATGAGGAATTAGTCCAAAAGCAAAGTCCACAATTCCAATTTTCTCACCACCAAAGAATTTATTTTCTCTTCCAATAAGAGCTTGTTCCTCTATGATTTTGAGCATTTCTATTGTTTCTTTGATGGCCTTTTCTTGTTTTTCACCACTTGTGTAGTACATTGTCCCAATACAATGCCCCTATATGACAATATAGGTTTAAGATTAAATAGGATAATTCAATTTCACAGATGACTATCTAGCTTTCAATTCATAATAAACATCGCAAGAAATATTGAATATGATCCCAAGAAGGACATGTGTAGGCTACACAAAGTATAAAGTTTTTCACATATACGTATAGCTATGCCATCAACTCCCCTTACCTTACGTAATAACCACGTGATACAATTTAGAAAACACAAAAACAAAAAGTAATCCAATATCTTATACCGTGTGATACATCATGAGTTTTTTTTTCTTTTTTCTGAAGTTGTGCCACGTGGATATTATGTTATAAGATGAATTATATGTACAAATTCATATTAGTTGGACGTCAAAACGAGTATTGAACATAGGACAAGATGAGAAAACCATACCTTTTCTCCAACAAATTTAACCCAAAATCTTGCAATGGCTCTATCAAAAGGATCAAGAGGAAGAAGTGGATAATTTTGAGGCCAAGTATCTTCAAGGTATTCAAGAATCACCATGGATTCAGAAATTACCTTTTCACCATGAAAAAGAATTGGAAATCTCTTGAAAGCTGGATTATATTTCATAATTAAAAAGCCTTTATCAGAATGCTCTTCTTCTATGTATTCAAAAGGTATGCCCTTTAGCTTTAGAGCCCAAATAACTCTATAAGTAAACAAATTATAAGAAGTTCCATGGAGTTTTACTTCTTCCATTTGATAAATTCAAGAACCAAAAACTTGACTCTAAAATGATACATAATAATGGAAGGAATAGAAGTTCTCTATTTATAAAATTATATATCATGCTAAGTATTCATGGACCACTTTATTTTTAAAATTAGAGTTTAAGTTCCGTACATTGACGATGTAAAAAATATATACGATCAGATCAATTATAAGTTAATTGCAAGAAAGTCTATGTTATTTTTGGTTTTTCACTATGTGTTTGCTATCTGTATTTCGGTCAGAGTAAATTCGAATTCACGCAGAAAAGTTCAACATTGGAGGTAAAACTCTCCCCGTCTAGGTGATTACATATTCAGATCAAGCTCACATCCGAAATCCCGAGACCTATAGTTAAATAAGATGAAGGAATATTTATCATTCCACTATTTTCCATGGGATCATCAATATTCTAGTACTATTATTGTCGAGACACACTTAAGATCGAAGTTATGATGGAATCCGATGACATGTTGATAATATTAATTAGCAACATGATAAAATTAATTATACATAACCTAATGTAATAGAGGTTAAACTAGACTAATATTATATGTATGAATATTTTTAAACTGTCAATATATACTATATAAGATTTATAACTCATATCCTTGAATTATTATCATCTCATATCCTTGAATTATTATCATGTTGGAGCCTTTCAAGAACATTAGTAGCCTTCTAATTATTGTGTCTTATACATACATAAACAAATTATAAATGATTGCTTAAATCCAAGTATAGGATCTAAATGTGTTTTGTTTCTTAGTTGCTACATGAGATTCCAATTCTTATAATCATATTATTTAGGTACCATAATGATTATGAGATAATTAAAGATTTAATAAATTATAAATAATTTATATTGAAACCACTCTGATTCAGAGTTAAAATTGACATCAATGCTGAATAGTTTTCGTCAAATAAATAAGGTCGTGGATATTTTATTCAGGTAAGATTCCAAGCTAGCAAATGTCAATTAGATCACCATACCACAACTCAATAAATAATTTAGCGCAGATTAAAATAAAATAATTATCAAAAAATTAAGTTAGCGTGTTATGAAAATCTATCTATAATCAGCGAGTGTATCAGTAATCATATTCTAGTACTTTTATATGGAACTATGTAATTATATATGTATATATCCTTTTCAACCAAAGAAAAATTGACATCAGTCTAACTGGTCCTTAGAATAAAAGGAAAAGAAAGAAATAAGAAAAGCAGGCTCCACGTATCAACTACGTCGCTTCTGCCAAATCAAATAAATTTTATCCATAAGAGACAAAAAAGATAAACGAATGGTCATTAATTCACCAAGCCTACTCCACCTTCATCCCAAAAGTACCACACACCTTCTAAAAAGATACGTACAAAAATATTTTTATTTATAATACTGCAATTTTTTATTTTTTTTACTATAAATTTGAAGACTTATTTTAATATTATCCAGACTAAAATTATATAAATATGAAACTTTTTATAATTTGAAATTATTCTTCCTAACACTACAATTTTTTTTCGTCCAATCAAATGAATACAAATTGTACATACAAAATCTGTTACAGTACACGTAAGTTTATGTCTTCTACCTAAATAACTAACGAAATATAATATAGCAGAATATAAAAATGTCTTCTACCTCGTAAGTTTATGTCTTCTATTCTGTCTCGTTTAGCTCTATTTTGCCTGTTTCTATTTAATATCTATTATTATATTTTTTTACTTTTATTATTGAAATTTAACATTTCTTTCAATTTAATTATTTTAACAATATTCTCAATTATTTTAATTTGTAGTTATTTTAATTTGTAGTGGTAATTTTTATAACTATAATTTGATTGTGCAACTATTCTAACATTAATTATTTTATTAAATATTTTTTATTTAATTTTATCTTATAATTTAATCTTAATACTAAAAAAGAACATTTTGAAAAAATTGTATAATTAAAAAATACATAAATTTTACATTTTTTTTAAAAAAAATATAATTTTAATTATGAAAAATTAAAATAATAAAAGAAGCTTAAGCTTATGGAAGATCAAAATAACTAAAGCGCCTTAAGCTTAGATTGTCCTGCCTTGATCTATTGACTAGTCATAAAAAAAAAAGTTATTTATCTTATTCGCATAGAAATTGATTGGAAGAGATTATTGATTTATATATGGAGATACTAATATTATGGCTAAAATATTATACGCATTCATTCAATAGGCCATAAAATTCTATATTTTTATTGGAGTATAAAATATAATTAAAGCGAGATAATATATTTTATATAATTAATTTAATTACGTAGAAACAAAATGAAAATATGCAATAAATTTTTTTAAAAAATTGACTCAATAATATTTAATTAAAATATCATATTCTATGCAAAAATATTTAATTAAAACATTATTTAGTTCAAATATTTAATGTAATATCCAAATATTTTAAGGAGCGGAGCTAGATAATAAGCTCCTCTAAAAATATATACTGGCCCATAATATAATATAATTATTTATTTATTATATTATTATTTAAAAAAAACTACATGAACCGTTTGAGTAGCGCGCTCTTTTACAACTAACTCCCTCTCCCCACCGCCACAGGTTTATAAATCAACTTTATCCTGCTTTTCAATTTCTTTCCATTCCATCAAAATCCAAAAATGCTCCGGTGAGAGAGTGATCAGCTCAAGATTCCTGATTTTCTGGACGCCCTTTTACTGATAGTTCCCAATGACAGAGTCCATAACCTGTGAGTTTGATCACAAAAATAGCCCCCCGAAGAAGACCACCAGGAGTACTGAAGAGCTTGATGATGGGTTTTCTGGGTTGCCTTCTTCTGAGGATGAAGATGGGTTATCTGGGTTGACCTCTTATGGTGATAAAGGTGGAATCTTGGAAGATGGGTTTGCAGATAAAGGGAAGAAGAAACGGAGAATTTGTGAAACGGGGCGGTTGAGAGATCCATTAGTTGTTCTTGGATCAGATATCATGTTGGTGATTTTGAGCTGTCTCGACGCACGCAGCGTGGCACTGTGTCTCCTAGTATCCTGTGAATGGCGTGCTGTTGCTTCTTCTGATAGAATTTGGAGCTCCAAGGTTTGATCTTCTATTTACTTGAATCGTCCAAAATTCAATTTTTGGTAAATTAGGGTTCATTTCATCTCAATACTTTGGTAATTTTTTGTTTTCAAGATGGGTTAATAGCTCTATAAAACTAGAAATTAACTGAATCTAGCACTTGTTCCTGCAATTGCTTATGCTTTTATTCGCGAAATTGCTCCTCGGTTGCAAATTTGCTTAGTTTTGTGTCCTCTGGATTGTTGTAAAGTTGCTTTTATCAATTCACTTCTTTTTCATACATCAAAGTACCAACTTTTACTATGAGGGTGCAAGTGAGTTATTCACAATGATGACATAAGGGTATTAACTAGTGTTGATTGATTCATATTAGAGGTCAGAAAGTGGTTTTGGTTTTTGAAGAATTGGAAACAAAAAAAATGCAGCTTATGATTTGGTGTTAGGTAACACATACTTTAAAAAAGAGAAATTGTCACCTAATAGCTTATAGAAGTGGAGGTAAACACAGTCAAATAGAGACGTGATAGAACTATGTACATTTCAGTTCCATGAGGAGAAATGACCACCCAAAACACGTTTAGTAGTCTTAGACGTAAAGCTTAAGAGTAGAGTTAGAACGGAAATGACTTGCAAACAAACCACAGAGTAAATGGTGGAATTAAAGAGTACTAACCAATTAGTGTTTCAAAGAAAAATATTGGAGAAGGGAGTTTGGGACGTAGAGGAAAACTATGTCAATACACTCGAAGGCTCTACGAAATTTTGATTGTGGAATATGGCCTTCTGACAGCTTAGAAGACTAATGTCTATGAACCACAGTGTTGAGAGTTTGAACCCCTCCTTGTCAACAACCGTCCTAAAAGAAAGGTACCTTTTTCTATGGGATTTGAAATATTAGGTTGAGGAATGTATTGACAATGTGAATCCCAGGTTTCAATCTCTACTATAACACTTGATGCGAGTCCATTTACTTCTGCCTTCATGGTAGGATTACCTTGTTGGCCTATAAGATTAATGGCTATGAACCATAGTGTGGAGTATGGCCTTCTGAAAGCTTAGAAGATTAACGGTTATGAATCACGGTGTTGGGAGTTCAAAGCCCTCCTCGCTAACAATCAGCCTAAAAGGAAAGTAAGATACTTTATAGGGGTTGAAAAATTAGGTTGAGGTGTGGGATTAAAAACATGGAAATCCTAGATTTCAATCTTTAGTTATCACACCACTTGTGTGAGCCCATCTACTTAAGTCGTGGTGGCAGGATTATCTTGGTGACACATGCTTGTAGGTTGGACAGGCTGCCGTATGAATTAGTCAAGGTGTGTGCCAGTTGATCCAGACACCATTAATGAAGAAAAGAAAGGAAAAAACTTGGATACAATATCGTCTGCCATCTGCTCTTAGCGAGTAAACAACGGTAAAAACTAAATAAGAATAGATGAAGTCATGTGTACATTTAATTACAACTTCACAGCAGAGCGGTGATCTTTCTTGTGCATCTCTTTGTAGTGTGAAGAATTATGGCAAGGCAAAGCACATTTACCTCGGATAGTGAAAGTGAATGGACTGTCGAAGTTGGCGGCTTACTCATTGTCTGTAAAGGATGGTAAACGTGTGAGTATTAGCACTCTCTCTTTAGCGCTTACACATACAAAATCTCTTTAACTTTTTCGTTTGATTTTTCTGATATTACTTTATCATATATTATTTATCTTAGAAGCGAATAACAAAGGAGGAATTGTGTGATCACGTGTGGGAGTTCCATTTCACCCAGGTATGAGCTGAAGTGCCTATTTCATATTTATCCTTTCCAAGTCTAACCTGGATTTACTAATTCGAAGTCCATGACCGGGCATTATCCAACCATAGAAATCATGCATGGCTGCAGCTCACACCAAATTGAGTTAGTAGAATTTGTACGTGCTTGAGAAACTTAAATCTGTCCGATTGATGTTTAAACGTCCAATTTTTTCTGAGGGATCGGTCACTTTGCTTTGCTTTGCAAGTGGTTGGTAAGAATGCAAAATATCTAGCTTGTTTCTTATTCATTATGTTCAACCTTCTGTTCTTCCCAAAAAATTACTGCTTTTATTGATGTCACTGGTCAGTTTGATAGAGCTTCTGCCAACTTGAAAACGGTTTGCTTGGTTCTGTATCCTGTAAGTGCTAATTGAACCACTCCTGCTGCTGCCAGCTTGTTAATTCTTCAAAGTTTGATGCATCTTGAATCAATAAAGCTTTGATTTGAAACTAGAGAAAGAAAGGGAGTCATAAAACTTTCTTGGTTTGACAAGAGAGTGAAAAAAGAAAGTCAAGGAGAAAATTATTTGCCTCCTTTCTTGCCCTAGTTTCCCTCATAGGATAAGGATATAAGCATAATCCTTGTATAAATGCAACCTATACTTCTGACAGCAACTCCTCAGGCGGCTCCTGAGTATTGGCGAATGCTCGATCCCTACTGGAACGGAACAGGACCTCCCCTGCGCCGCTATTTCCTTCCAGATGGAAGTCAGACTGCAGAACCAGATGACAGGATATGGGGTGGTCACGAGTGTTGCTACTCTGTAGTAACTAGCTTGCTTGCAGATGGGAAAATAAGACAACACTATGTGAGGATTAACCGTTGGCCACCGATGTATGTGACAAGGAAGGAAGATTGGAGCTGGGAGATCTCTAACAACTTGTGTACCTACAGGAGCATACCAGATGCTGATAAAAAAGATGGGACAGGACCTTTGTCCCTACTTTACTAAGCCTCTGCGTTTGCAGTGGTAATATGTGATCTTGAAGCCAAGCTATAGAAATGCTTGCTTTGTTTTTCTGTAATTTCGAAGAGTTTCTGTTTCTAGATGCAGTTTGAATAATTATGGGGCTGTGAATGGAAGACTACCAGTCCTTTTGCAATGTACTCTTTAGGCATTATGCTGAGTTTTGGGATTCTGTAAGCCACATTTTCTTGATATTTAAGTCTTCCAAGTTTTAGTTGTTGCTACTTTGTAGAACTGTTCATGAGCTTGGGGCTAGCTTAGCAGTGTTCATGAATAGATTAGACTCAGACTACATGTTGAACTCAATGAACTGAATCTGAAAAGAAAAGTTGGTAAAAAGAACCCCAGCCAGACCTCCTGAGCTATGTTTGAACAAGAATGTAAAAAGAATAAAAAATTATTTTGGAAAAGAACCTCTGTCTTGACAAGTTTTGGCAAGCTATGTTGCTCGGATTCTCCCGAGATGATGCGGCCAAATCACATCAATTTGCTATTGTTTAAAAACATATGTATAAGACGCTTGTTATGTGATCATTGATTTGATAGAAACATTCGATTTAGTTTAGCTTATTAAAAGAAAAAGTTTTAATTATGCACAAGGGATATAGAAATTCAACTTTCCTAGTGTTAGTAGAGGTTATTTGCGTCAGTTTTCATCACAGGGGGGTTGCAGAACCAATGTTTGCAGGATTTCACCTTTGGCATGGCATAACTTTAACATATGAACTCTGTGAGATTATGTAAATTAATATTATGACAATTTACTAATAAGAAAAGGTGAAAAATAACTTCAAAAAAATCAAAGTGATAGTAATTAGGAAAACAATCTTTAGCACAACTCAAATATTTATCAGAAACATCCAACAATAACCACTGAAAATTTTGGCTTCTCCCCAGTGTTTGAGGCAACTGGAAAAGCCACTTTCAGGTAGCTGCTATAATGTAATTGGGAATATAGAAAATTTTGAAATGATAGATGATTAAAATGATCTGAACCAACTATTAGAGAACATGAAACTCGCATTGTCTCTTATAATCCCAACTCGTATGCAGATGATGGGAGGGAGAATGCTAGTAGCGTTAAAGCAAATCCTGTAGCATCATCCTAACCATGTGCACAGATTTTGCAGATACATTTTTATTCCAATGAGGAAAGAAATCCTAAGGAAAGTATGAACTCCACTGAAACGAAGCAGTTTGTGTGCTGCACGTCCTGGAAGATTACCAGACATCAGGACGAAGCTCTCCAGTTGCTGGAGGCATCCATTTCCCAGAGTTGTAAACACTTTCACCAACTTTCCAACCGGGAACATCCTTCATGATTCTCGCCTCTTCTTCAAGATACTTCTTCCACTCTTTAACAAATCTGAATATAGGATAAATAGAAACGAGTTCAGACTACAATAAGTAAACAAGAGCATGGAACGGAAACAAATTCAAGTAGGCTTACCTTTCATCCTCTTCAGCTTGAAGCATGGGCAATATAGCTCTTCGGGCAGCATATTTTTCTTCCTTTATGACCCTACATAATGCAAATATTATCAGAACTTTTTCTAAAGAAGTTTGAGATTGCCAGTGGTTTTGGAAACCATGGAGGTGTCAACCAGTGCACACATTCCAAAACATAAGAAGGGTGTTTTATGAATGTCCTAGTTCAAACAGCTTTTCCAAGTTCCTGCAAGAATCCCGATATCAGAGAGCAGTGGCTCCTAATTTTTCAGAGAAAAACTAATAAATCATCCTGTGAACTTCCAAGTTGGTCACAAAATGGACCCAGAACCTAACTCAACTTCAAAGCCTAGTTCATAAGGTCAAGAATGTCCAAACCAAACAAACTACAGTTCGTACGCCCC